>JAQFYE010003607.1:0-14889 GCA_034694305.1 Protaphorura glebata
GTCTATATCCCTGCTCAGCCCCCAACGAACCATATACTGGCTCTGTGCGAATTGAGGACTATTGGCTTGTCTCCTCTACGAGTATATGTCCACTGTTAAGTTGGTCTGTGCCAACTTTCATAGGTAGCTACACGGCTGAGGAGCCCAGTTTCTGCGGTGGCCCCTATAGAGTTCCTGTCTCAACGTAGGGAACTCGGAGAAAGTTGAAAGACTTAATAAAATAAAATAGTTGGTGAGTAAAATGTTAATGCCTTGAGTTCTACCGTTTTCACTATCTTCACTATATTTCATGATCTCTTCTATTTTAGAGTCTGCAGTTCTGCATTAAAATTGTTTCGTCGCTCTGCAGACTGCGACTGACGACTGACAGAAACTGAGCAACACAAATGGAGTTGTCTCGATGCATTTTTGAAAACGACTCTTGAAGTAACCCATAACTTTTGAAATACGCAGGATAAGCCAGAATGGACGCACACGACCTAAACCTTACGGATAACTTTGCTGTTGGGTCACATGATCACTGTAATATGCCATGCAATTGCAACGAGATCAACCCGGAAAAGTCAAATGTCGAATCAAAAAGTTTTATTGAATGTTGCAAAAGAACCAATCTCTTATCCAACGGTCAGGATGAGGATATATCAACAACTAAAGCGATGCCTGGAGGAACGGGAGGGGAGAGGTATAATAATGTAGAGAAAATTAGAATCGTACAACTCTTTGCTGAAACTTCCAACAATGCTTGTGACGTTCAGCGGAGGTTTAAAAACGAATTTATGAAGAAACCTCCCAGTACAAAAACAATACGAACATTATTCAAGAAATTCAAGGAGACCGGAAGTATAACTCGCAAACCTTACAGCCAACGAGTCAGACCAAAAAGTAATGATGAGAATGTGGCCAGAGTAAAGGACTTCTTTAGAAAAAATCCCGAGCTCTCTACGAGAAAAGCAGCCAAATCACTTAATCTCAGCCGATCTACAGTCGCCAAAATCGTACGAGATCTAAAAGGTCGAGAAGGAGGTCAAATTAAAAGGAATCGAATAATGAAGAAACGTGGTATGTGTACTTTTGGCAAAAGTTGGTGTTCGCTTCAATCTTTAATTGGGACTTGTATGTTCTTAGGAACTGGAGCTAAGAATTCTGGTAGGTGTTTTACACCCGGCACGAGCAATACCACAGTTTTGCCAACAAAAGCAAAGCAAAAAATTGGTGATACTAATATGCGAAGCATATTGAGCAGTGTGATGTTCTGCATTGAGTTTGCGGCGCAAAAACATCGAAACCAAAGACGAAATGATCCCGAAGCCACTCCATTCATAAATTATCCAATTGGTAATTTGAACGTAGATTGTAATAAAAAGAATGATAGGTTTATGCATTTCATATAGTACAATATGTTTGACTCAGGTGTTGCAAACATTCTGGTACAAGAGGGTGGAATCGAGGATACGGAAATCATAGAAGCCGCGATTCTGCAGAAAACGTTGGAAGACTCGTTGACCACGATAGACGTTATAACGTCCAATTTCAGTCCCAAGGTATGAAAGAAAATATGTACTCTTTTTAGATCGATCAAATGAAATGATGATTTAAGATTCGGTGGTACAACAGGCGGAAATGTAATGCAACAACTCATTGTGTTTTTGGAAATTATACAGGTAGCCTCTATAGCTGATGAATTGGCAACTGAGAACCGATACCCCAAGGAACAACGAAGAAAACTTGAAGTTGAGAATGCATCAGAAAAATCCTACGCAGCGCAGCTAATAGGAATGGCTGACAAAATCTACGAACTTCGCGATTGTGCAAAATGTCTCCCTGAGGGATGGAACGAACAAATGCGTTATGACTATTATATGTGGGTCAAACAAATTGTTCAACCTTATTATGCGGCTAACTATACTATGGCTTCTATTCTTCAAACCTTCTTTACTGAGAGAAATGTTTAAGTTTATTCGGAAATAGTAAAAATGCAATACAGCATTTGTAATAAAAATAGTAGAAGGTAAATGCACTTAAGTGGTAGATTGCTGTAATATAAATGGGCCTTTGTTTTTATCTAGAATCTGAATATTCAACCACACAAAATATCAGAAGCACCAAATACATCAAAATGAGTTGCCCTAATTCCTTTCTGATGTTTCCGCGGCAGACGATTTTCGCACCAATAATACATTGTCGACGTTTAATATGCCTTAAAGAAATTTATGTCAGCATCTTCCTTTTCAACAGTGACCAAGACGTCTCGAAATTTGTCAAGTAGAAGAAATAGCTGAGACCTTCGAACATTCTCCATGTACATAATTTCCTCCAAATGGTATTCACCCGTCAAATATTTTGAAAGACGAGAAAACATTTTTATATCTTGTATTGACACTGCAGTTTTTACAGCCGCAACAGCCCGCTTAACTGCATCATTTAGTTCCGAGAGTGTGACTTTGAACTTATCAGTAGGTATTGTAGATCCAGATTCAGAATGCTCGGCTACGCTCCCATTAGTAGTTGGAGTTACCACGATTCCAGTATCACCTGTTAAGAGAACTTCATTGTCAAGAAGTGTAGACAAACTATTTCTCCCATCCCTGTCAGAAATCGGACTCGCCCCCATGGGGACTTCGTCCCCAGTATTCTCAGAATAGGAGTCGCTGACAGTAACATCATCTTCATCCTCGTCATGTTCGTATGGGCGAATGCTCATTGCCCCTTCTAAATCCAAATATTGAGAGAAATGTCCATTTGTTAGCGAATCTTCCACTCCCTGTCCGTCCAAATAAGTCATCATATAAATATAGGTGTGAAGTTGGATAAGCAAATGATTCTTCAGGAGCCAACACACCAATTGAACCACCTGAGCCTGTAAGTAAGATCCACCTGCAGAAAAAACATTGCATATGGAGATGTTATTTGAACAATTGACAGTAATTACTCTCGTTAATTGAAATTAGGACGGATAGCACATAATGTTGAATTGTCCCGGTCTCCTGGTCATAGTAAGTTAGAGTCTAGTCACTTGCACTTTACATACTTTACAAGTACATCATTTTTATTGGATATTATTTATTATTGGTTACTAATTAGGCATTTAATCAAATTTCAAAATTAAGGTTAATTTAATGCGCCGTGTAGGCTGAATTAAGCCATTCTATTTATACCTTGAATGTATGAATGAATTCTATTATATGTATTCTATTCTATCTAATGGGATTGCTGCTACGACAGGCTGAAAAAACAAATTATAAAATTCAGTCTAACCTAGCATTGGATTCACCCGTTCACCAATCGGCATTGGCAAGGAAAAATCACCAAGAGTTTGGACAAGAGAAAGACCGGGGAATGAATCCATGAAAGCTTCCTCAAGATCCGTGGAAGTTATCGGAGCGTCAGGAGCAATGACATACACATTTGCCTCACAAATCGGATAGATGACAGTTGCAAGGGCCCAGTATACTAAATGTGAGGCCACCTCAACAACTTGAGACAAGGACATGTCTCCATCTGCAGCTATTGTCTGCAGACTTTTGAGAGGTGAATAGACTTGTAGGAGTCTTGGAATTGTCGAGGAAGCATCTAACCAGAAACTGGATGCGAGCTCTTCTCGGTCCACCAGAAGCAGAATTGCATGATACGGTCGGATTGCTTCTACTGAAAATAGAAAACAGTAAATTAATAAATTAAATAAGAACTTTCAATATTTCGCTCGTTCAAAATCGGATAAGTCTGTAAGAAAATAGTAAGAGCCTTTATTAGAAGAATAATTTTGCTTCATGGGCAACCGACTCACCGACTGGGGAATTTCGAGAGAACATTTTACGAGGGATTCAGATTCAACATCATATTCCACATAAGGCTCGGATCAGATCAGATAATTCGGATAAGATATCAGATCAGATCAGATCAGATACGGATAAGATATTTGTTCATTTTTATTATGATAATTTCGGATCCGATTTTTTTTATCTGATCTGAAATTTTCGGATAAGATCGGATAGCTTGAATCAGATATCCGATCAGATTTGGATTGAACATTTCATCTGATAAGTACCACATATCCGTCAGATATCTGACCAAAAATGTCAGATCAGATATCCGATCCGAAACTTCTGAACAGATATCTGATCTGAAGTGGAACAGTCAGATCAGATCAGATATCAGATCAGATAGTCCATTGTCTTATCTGATCCCAGCCTTAATTCCACATTAACCTATAAAATCAATGTGTGGTGAGTGCATAAATTTTACTAATTTGTGAAAAGCGCGAGTGAGATCCAAAAGGGGGACATATATTGTATCATATTACTAATACAACAGCGAAAGCTCATCCCTTACTTTAAATATGTTATTCTTTGGTTATACTTATGAGTTTCTAAACTCAAAAATATTAAAAACATTAAAATCCCTGGAAAAGTATGAAATGAAGTATATAAAAGTGCCAAAAAAAGGTTAACCTTACAATAACATCATCGTAATATCCAAAGCACTCAAAGTAAGCAGGGTGCAAAAATAAATATCCTGACTTTTACAAACCCTGGAATCGACAGCTCAGTCTTACCGTCGTCCGCAATAATGATCTCTCTCGCTCGTCTATCATATTAACTTACAGGTTTTGTGAATGTTTTCAGGTTCGACCAGTGGTGGAGGCACACGAAATCTATAAAGAAATTAGAAAACGGCACGGTGTCAAGTTAAATTCCTCGAAAAATTAAATTCTTCACGAAATTTCACTTACGGCAAGACATGAATTTTCTGCGGCAAGCAAAAACTAATCTGTACCCAATTGTTAACTCTAAGCTTGACATTTCCTGTCAGACAGACGTCATCATAGACTTTCTTCATGAGTTGAGCCAAGCTACTTTTGCTTAAAATGTCCGAGCATAAATCGAGATAACTGTTCCCTTCACAATCATCTTCCGTTTGACTCTGGAATTCATCCAGGATGGCTATGATGTTCTTCATCTCTCGACTCACGTAACCACATCTGTATTCTTCATGTCGTAATCCAATACCCATTCTTTTGCTCAAATCGTAGAAACATTTTACAATGGAATGACTAGCCATTGCATGCAGGCAAAACGCAATATGGAACACTTTGATTGATGTTTGAAATCTTGAAACAAGAATAATATAAAGAAATTAGTTCAAAATTATTCCAAATTTGACCCTATCAATGACTTACTGAGCATATACTGGCCTAATGCTTGTAGGATGTTGCATGAGTGTAGGGTGACCCACGAATCGTACTTTATTAATTTTCAGTTCAAACTTTCGTTCTGACAATTCCGAATTTACTGCCAAAAGATTTGACAAATCCTTATCACTTAAACCGCAAAGTGTATCAGCCGGACTCTCGGCCTCGGACGGAGATGGATTCCATTGACTTTCAAAAAGATCATTCGTGTTGACAAGTGCGTATGGATTTGACTTCCTTGAAAATTGTGGAATGGAATTGTCTTTGACGAGTTGTCTTCGACTCAATCGTTTAGGAGTAGACTGAGGAGGAGATTTCTTTTCAGTTTGTCCACCATTAACTGATTCCGCCGACACAGCTCTTGCCAATCCGTCCTGAGATGATTTACTACCTGGAGCCGGTGGGGAAGTTGTTTTGCTGTCACAGGGATCGGTGTTTTTGTCACCATATTTTCCAATTTGAACAAAAGGGTAACGAAAGAGTAGACGATCTCCTTTGCTCCCATTCTTGACAAGAATTATGGAAAGCGGATTAATAATGGAGGGAGGTACGACAACGTCTGGTTCCGGTTTGTTCATTTTCAAATTTCAAAATAACATTTTGAAAACAATGAACAAAATCGTAAAATAATTCATCCACAATCACTGAAATAATTTTGAAAGACAAACACACACAACACATTTCAGTCCCAACTTTTGATTTTCCGCCATGAATTCCGTTGTGCGGGAGAGGGCACTTAATACTCGATATTGTATTATCGCACGTCTTTCAGATTGTTTCAAATGCTGAATGACCTAAATGAACATTTTTTTAACCTTTTTATCCTGTCTCCGTTTTCTATCGGAAATTGCCCACAAGACATGGAATACAATTACAATTAGTTTTAGAATTGTTTCAACATCTCGAACATCCACACTGACATTTCTCAAAATAACATGCATTTCGACCAGAATTTACATAATTCCAAGTATTTCCTTAACAGAAATAATTATTGACATTTATTATCTGTCACCAACCCAAACGAAATGAGCACTTTTACTGTAAATAAAAACCATATTTGTACTCAACAATTCAACATGGATGGCAAATCCCGCCAATTTGATGTTTCAAAATTCGAAGAACATTTGAACCAAGAAGTCTCTAAATCAATCAAATTGATCCAATTAGGAGATCTCATAGTGAGGAATAAAAAAAGTGCGCAAAAACGCTCAAAAGACCCAATGTCTATAGGATCAATGGCTGTCGCAAACATGGCGCTAACCACCCGACAACGTTAAATTCTTAAATTCCAAAATGTCTTATGTGAAATAGCATTGGGTTCAAAACCTTGGTTTTGAACCCAGTTTGTTTTTCTTGTTTACTCGTCACTACGAGATCTCTTGATTTATCTATTTTATTTATTTAGTCCAGACTCTTTGATTTGAACTGTAGGTATAAAATAGTTTACCGAAAAATCGGATAAAGTGCGAAAGGAGTAACTATGACATGTCTATGATATATGAACACCGACCGACCTGCCGGCCGAATGCCACTTATTGGTATAGTCCCACTTACGGTCAGAACCCTGCATGGGTGACGCTGCCGCTGGCAATTAGCATTATCCCTCGTGAATGCAGTTAAACTTACTTAACCCAACGAATTTGAATTAATTCGATTTATACATTTTCGTAGTGTGGTATTCTTACTCGCACCCCTGGGATTCTTCAGTGTTTTATGCGACGAGTCTGGCAATATATGACAATACTAGGTATACATTTCCTTGCGATGAATTCACAATGGCCGCAATCGTGCAATTTTGAGAAATCTCTCTGAGTACCCACGTACTTTTGTTTGGATCATGTGCTATATATTGTATTCCGTCGTTCAGCGTATCTGTCATTGAAAAGCTCGATAACAGCAGTTGATATGACCTATAAGTATTCAATGATAAGACGTATAATGTATCAAACGACGTTATAGCACGACCTTCCAAAGAAATAGAGAAGGCATAATGTTTTTATTGTTTCACCTTTTCAAGAATAAAATCTGCAAAAAGATAAACATCGCCTGGCCACCATGCAGAAATGTAATTATCGTGCGTGCAAACGAAATTTCCGCTCTAAACTTCCAAAGTTTTCAGGTGCACTTTTAAATTGTTCGACCACATTTCGCATCGCTTTCTTCAGAAGAAAGAAAAAATCATCATTTATTAAAACGATAATCATTGACGTCACCTTTACGTTAGCCTTTCGACTCAGTATACGTTACAAAAAAAAATATTTTTTACAAAATAATTGGAGGTTAAATGATTTTAGGATTTCAATATCACGATTATGAATTGTAGAGATGATTTTGTAGAATTTGGGAGGAACCCTTCAGTGCAATAATGGCGACGTCAACAGCTAATTGTTATCTTCTACGTAAATATATTATGTTCGGTAATAGCGTCCCAGCTTCCAACTCGCCATGAAGTATGCACTCCTGTAAAAAAAGAAATTGAATAACGGTATTTTTTTTAGATTGAATGATAATAGAAACCACCATGATCTTGTTACCTTTCCATGTATTTCGGCAAACAAGTTGACTTTCTATCGTAGATAAGAGATTTTGCGGCTCTCGCAAGGACTATTGTACCATGACACACTGCGTCGACAATTTTGCTCTTATCGTTTATAAACGGAACCAGTTTGTAACGAATAATAAAAAATAAAAAATATACCCCATTAATTGACGTAGCCGCTGAGGCCAAATCAAACGTCGCGTATTTTTGGGTTGCTTCCCATTTGGCCTAGAGACGTACAACGTAGGTACCTTCTAGTAGTAGGAAAAACCAGTGGAAAAAACCTTTTTAAAGCAACCACCAGGAGTGCAAGTACGAGGAATCGAACCCCAGCACAGCGAGACAGAATGGGGATTGTCAGTTTGTCACGAATAATAGTATTCTCTAAATATGGTTTCATTCCTGTAAAAAATAACTGTTGAAATCATTTACGACAAAAAGAATCCAATACTGTAACGATAAACACCTTGAGCGTGACCTCCTGGGAGTAGGACGCGGACGGCATCATAGACCATGAATTCGCCATCCAAGTGTTATTTATTGTTTTGGTTTTGGATTCTTGAAGTCTTCCGAATCAATCATTTCAAAGTCAAATGTTTTTGCCTCTTCCGCTGCCCCCAGTTCCCCGAATATTACTCCTGTCAGCAGTGGGTCACAACTCACAAGCACCGGGTGACCCGCTGCCCGCTAGCAGTGACAAATTCCACTTTTATTTGAGCATTTGTAACAATTCATCCGGTAGAACAATAAGAAGTTTCTTATTTGCCATTATAAGTTGTACATCATTAGTCTGAACTGTTGAAATATTGTACATGCTAGTTGTGGCTTCTTCCAATGCGTGAATACAACCGAAGTGAAGTTTTGAATTGTGTACAGTACGGCAGAAAAAGTATAGGAAACTGAACTTTGGACAATTTGGTGGATTGGAATTAATACAATTGTAATACAATAGAGATCGTCGATCGTGATCAAATGACAGCAGGTAATCACCAAATTGCTTGCACGTTACACATCAGTCCATGCATTTTTTGTAGCAAGAATGAGAGTGCAGGGCAAGTTACTCAAGAAACACTCGACCTCGGGCATTAGACCGACTGATAAATTATTATGTAAGCACTAATTATAAAACCAATTATTCTATACAATCTCTAGATCCGTTGACAGATTCGCACGTAGTAGTTCAAGCGAGGGTGGTACGATGAGGGGTTGCCCGGCAGTGCACTAAAATTATAAATCGTATATTATGCTTATGATTAATTTCACTGACTGCTGCGCAGACAGTGGTAAGGATAAACAAATACCAATAAACTCCGAAACAACATCATGATCCGAATGATGACCATCAACTCTACTCATCCCAGTAATTTCTTCGTCTTCCACTAGTGGGAGAAACAACGTTACAAATTCCGGTGAGTAAGGGGGAGAAATTGCGTCCAGTACCTGAGTGGGTAGATTTCAAATTAAACAAAACTTAAAATGCCTCAACTCAAAATAGGTCGTATAATTCTCCAATTAAACAATACCTCGGTTACAAAATACCGAATCAAAGAAATATCAGTATCTCCACTCGACCAACAGTGCTTCATGTATTTCAGGACTGGGATCACATGACCAAGAACCAAAACATGTACCATTCGGTCCAGAAGCATTTTTCTCATTTCAAGCTGTTGAAATTAACTCAAATATAGATAAAACACCTTAAATTTATTTCGTATTCCTATTGTAGAGAGCACTCACCTGGACCAAAATCTCTACCTCATCCTGCTTAGACTCAAATAGCTTGATAATGAGATCCAACACACTCTGATGAAGAAGTGGATGAAGATTTACGATTTCGTCAAGTAGGGCTAAATGAATTGGCATATGTTCAGTAGTGAGTTTGAAATATGATGATTCAGTGACCTCACTTTCTACCCACCGAATCACACCCACGGCGACTACTGGGAACCTGTAAAAATGTTAATTTCACTTAAATCTTTAAACTTTTTCAAGTTCGAAATCAAACCCCCTTCCCACCAGATTTGAACTCAAAAAACCTTAACCAGATCCTATCTCCCTTCTGTTTGCATGTTAACATGTGGGTGACCGGTGGGAACTGGCTTACCGTGCACATCGGAATCGGAACTAGAGGGGGAGATCAGTTGGTTTAGGGCTTTTGGGTTCAAAAGCGGTAGGGCGGGGGTCTTAATTTGGGCTCTAACTGTGAGCAACATTAGTTCAATTTTCAATATTATATGTACGAATGATAGGCGTACTACCTAATAAATTAGCTATTTCGAGTTAAGAAATTCACTTACTTGATACAATTGAAAATCACAGCAATCTCTGGAACTAACTCCGCAGGGCTCTTGCCCACGTTCGCGATAACTTTCTCTAATGCTGCACTTGTTTCCTTCAACTCGTCCTGTTTCAAAGCTACTCGCTGAGACCGCCGAAACGTTTCTATCACACTCCCTGCGTAGGCTAATAAATAGATATATTTCGATTTGTGATCCGCATGGAGCCTTGATCCCGGTTTGAAAAGTGCATCAATCAGGAGTTCTAGGAAAGAAAAACAATAATTCCTGATATGCAATAATTCTTCCATAATTGTAAGAAGTAAGATGCTGTTGTACCCAAGAACTGTGGAGAACGGATAAGATCAACTGGAGGAGGGTCACTATTGCTAAACATTTTGAAGAGAACAGTAATATCCGCCGGGTTTAGAGCACTTCTCGACAGCATGGAAGCTAGTGCCTGACAAGCCCTCGGATACGCAGTGGATCCATTTAAAGCCATAACAACTGGCGTGACGTCGTGTCCACTAAAATATTCAACGCGATAGATATATTTCAAATTAAATTACGCCATTATGCATTGAGGCTGACACATTGCACCATCGTAAGTCGTAATAATATTATTTGGTACTAACTGGTCCGCGGCACATTTCACTATCTCCTGGCTTAGTCGCCTCATGACGTTAGATCCTCCGGACTCCTGCATCAAGACCTGGAGCAAAACTTGGCTGTAGACAAACGTGTGTTCCGCATGACAAATCATTTCCTATATATTTTTAAGATGATAATTAAACATATCGAAGTTGTTGAAAGAAGCAGGTTACTTCACATACCGCAGTATCCTGAATGTTTTTCATCATGGTCTCTTCACCGCTCGAAAGAATCTTGCAAATAGACGTCTTAAGCATCCTAGAAAAAACTTCAATTTGCTGAGCCGCTGTAGAAATGGATGTAATCTCTCCTTGGTATCCCGCATCAGAAATCAGCTAATAAATTTAAAACATGTTTAGGAAAGGGCTAGATATTACAATTCAATAGTGTTATTAAAGAAAAAGAAAATGTTCATTAAAACTGTCAGAATTAACATTGAGGTACCTTAATAGTAAAATTTAACATAAGGCAATCCGGATATTCTTCCGCTAGCCGATAGACCAAAGATCTCCACGTAGGGTGTTCGATCATTTCGGTCAACCAAGCTGGTGTCTGGAAATAAATAAAGGAAATTTTAGAAATATTTGAAATGTGCAAGACGATGAATGATGACAAAATCTCACCTCTCCCTCCTCTGAGAAAATCGTATCCGCCTTCTTTGGGTCAAACGTCTTGAGAATCATTCCCCGCAAACTAGATTCAACCATCGACCTAACTTCATTTATGTTCGCTCCTGCAGATATGATCCATTCCGCCATCAGGTTCGCCATTTGGGCATGTGCATGATAGTTCTTTGATAGAAGTTCAATAACTTGCTCGGGAGATCCTCCAGCTTGGAAATACCTAAGTCGAAAATCAAAATAAGTAATGATTTAGATTTATCTACTAACCCCATATAAGATTATTATATTATTATAGAAGATTAAACGTCTATTTAATATTAAATTGAAGTGCAACCAATATTCTCTATCTATGCTGCCAGAGCTTAATTTATAAAAAGATGAACGTACCGTTTGAGTTGACTGAATATGCCCGGTTCCATAATATAGTCTGGGTTTGAGAACTTTACCAAACACTCGTCCAAGACACGCTGATTATTCTCAACGGACTCTTCCCCTTCCGCACCGTCCGACTGCAATTTTACGACAGAATGTTAGTTGGTTTATTCCTTTTATTAAGGTCAGCCTCCGCTGTTGTCAACATTCTAACCATAGTCATTTAGTTAAGACCTTGGTCAGAATTTCAGAATAAACGATAATAATAACTAATGTTTGTACTCTGTAGTAATGAGGGGTGATTTTAGTGTTAGACGAGTAAGCAATAATGCTAATAATATATTTTCTTTTTCAACATATCGATTTCAAAAAATGATTTTCAATTCATTTTTAACATTTTACCCTTAACCACAAACCACAACCTACCGCATAAGGTTGCAAAGTAATCGTTTAATAAATCAAGAATATCCCCGTTCCCCGATTCCATGCGCCCTCAGTATACCTTTTTTTCCGTACTTCCTGAGCCAGGTAAGTGTATACCTTTTTTTAATACCACAGAATTACACTTTACCCGTCAAATTTTGACACTTAAGGCTTCAAAAGCTCTGATTTTCTGGGAGGCATTGCACCGTAGGACGGGTCTCGATTTTTACTTGGTTCTGTAACTGTAACCTTGTGTGCGAATTGCGTATAACCACCCTGCAATGATCTAAAATACAATGCAGTGGCCAGCACTAAAATGATCAGCAAAATACTTATTACCGCAGAGGCAAATAAATTTTTTCCATATTCGATATATTAATTCCGCTTGTTTTTCAGCTTCAATTTGCACCTAACCTTATTCAGATCGGAATTATGAGTCGAAAGTTATAGCAAAATCAAGCTGTCAGCATCATTTAGGGAGACCCTGACCACTCTTTCATGAAGACGGAAGCGACAAACGACGGGTTGTATGAAAGCTTCATTCAGATTAAAAGTCTTTTTTAGTAAAAATTGATCCGATCATTCCATCCAAAAGAACTACAATTCTAACCGTTTAACTTCTGCCACCGAATGCAAATTCTATTGTAGATAGAAGTTATTATTATGAGCTATTTCCGAATGAGCTGTTCTGTTGACTGTAGAAACCATTTATTGTATCATCTCTGTATAGGTACATGTATACAAATACGCATACATCTCTGTATGTATGTACTTTCTCTTTATAAGTACTTTGTTGGGTTTGGGTCTGAGCAGGGTCAGAATGTTGACAACAGCGAAAGCTGATATCTTGACCGCAATAAGACCTTAACGAACTAACAACTAACTAATGCATAAAATATTGAGCAGAAAACGTGATGTATTTCCAATGATTCAGGTTCGAGGTGAGATTAGTAAAAATCAAGTTGGCAAAAAGGAGTTTTGTCAATTCCAATTCATTGTGGTTCCCCAAAAACAAAGTTGGCTATGGAAAAAACCTGAGATGTACAATTTAGCAAAGAGGTTTATTCCAAAAGAAAACTTGAAAAGCTGAGTAAAGTTACACAAATAAATAAAAATCCGTGGTGATCGTCATCAGAATCGTAATTTCTCCCAAAAAATTTATTTCTCGGTCGGGCAAATATTTCGGGTAAAGAAAATGATAAGCAGTACTGCAAATCGCCTGCCGTGGTTGAAAGCTCGTATGATCGACATGTAGGAATGGGAGTATCCGAGTCAATTGCTTCGACAGTTCTCGTTCTCGTCATAATAACGATCCCATAGAGAAATTTTAGCGAAGGAACGGTTCGGTTTAAATCCAGTTGCCAGTAAATGAGAAATGACTGCGATACCTACCCAAAGTAACATCAGATCATACCTATTCTTTACTGATTGTAAGACACGTAGTGTCAAGTCTGAGTCCAGGAATACGGAAATGAAAATGCCGATTTGCCAACTTGGACATTCCAAGAAATACAATTTTTCCAACTTGGACATTGCAAGAAATATAATTTGCAAAGTTCATCTATTTTTTTTATCAACTTGGTTTTCGCCAAATATCACCCTGCAACTTTCCAAAATTCGGATAGGGATATTTTCATACGTTCATCGCGGGGCTAAATGTTGCGCGAATTCTGTACATACATCTTGTGTACAAACTTTGATCGCAGTATCCTCCGAGCGACTCGACGTTCGGATAGAATTGAATTTTACCTGACCTGAGCATTTTGATCAGTTTCTTCCTCCCAAGCAGTGGCAGTGCGCGTCCACCCTCGTTCTTCCTCAAACTCTTCATCCATGACGCTGTCACCGGCACTGGCACTCCTTGTCAAACGATGTTATTCCTCTTCGTACGTCCAAGGACAGACGCGAGACAAAGTCAGAGAATATTTTTACTTCATTGATCATCAGGGAATGGTAAGCAAAACCAGATTCGAATTTCCACCCAAAACCCAAATATAAATACCTAGTCACAGAACTCCTGTGAGTGTGGTAGATGGCTCCCAGGATGGCCGAATTAATTCGTCGCATGAAAGCAAGCAACGTGTGGTAGGTGGTAAAGTACATTTTGGTCCAGAATCCAGATTGGCCAAGATGTTCACGTTTAAAACATTCCTATTTCCTTCTCTCATTCATAATTTGTTTTGGGGGAATGTTGGGCGCTTGGGACGTTTTCGGCTTATAAATAACCCTGAAGAATCTAGGAGAAATTAAGAAATTAGATGCGGTTAGCAAGCCGGATCATGCGATTCGAAAGGCATCCAGTTTCGAAAATTCAAGGAAACTCATATTATTCTAAATGATGATATGAATTTTCTAAAAACCACTGATTAACCCAAAATTCCTTGACAACCTTCCTTCCTAGGTTAGTCCATAGTCGTTGTTGACAAAATTGTTTTTTTGTTGTTTTGATGGGCACCTCGGTCTCTTCCTTGTTAAATGGGCACCTCGATCTCCCGTGGGTTATTAAAAAATTAATTATTTCATTGTTTGTTTAATTTTGAATGCCAATATTTATTTTTATTTATTCCAGTGCAGATTAAAATTAATTAATAAAATATTTTGTTTTATTTTTGATCTGGACAGAAATGAAATAAAATAAATATTGGCATTGAAGCGAACTTTTTTTTACTCTTAAGGACTCTCTGGTCAACAAACTAGCAGGGAGAATTACATGTATTTTTTCTGGTTCACCATTTCCATTCGATTGACCCTCCCGCTTAAATGACATTTCTGGAATTTGGTGGGCAGGTTCCCTAGGATGTCTGGAGGGTCGTAATC
>JAQFYE010003608.1:0-14889 GCA_034694305.1 Protaphorura glebata
ATCTCGAGATCAAGTTCAGGCATTATTAATACCAAAAGGCCTGATTTGACCCCGTGGTCACGGTTACGTGACCATGACCTTCCATTATTAATTCGGCCCTTAATGACAGGAATAAATGATTGTACAGACAACCCTAATTAACAAATAAGTAAGTGGGTTTCTTTTGCCGAAATTGCGTTATGTATTATTGCAGCCTTCACTATGTACATATTACGAAACTAAATAACATAAAACGTTTTTATAAAGTGTTAATCATCACCAACCAAAAGACAGGTACATATGGGACTATGTCGCATGCTACTGTGCGCTTACAGTTTGATAATTAGGACTATTTTTCATCCTTTTTAAAAATTAAAAACAGCTTACTCCATACAGGTTTGTAATATGGGCGAAACCGTAAGAATTAAGTCTGGAAGGTAAGTCAGGTTTACAAAGTGTAATTAATCTAAAATTGAGATCTTGAGATCAAGATGCATTGTTTGAACTCAGCAGGAAACGTAAAAGATCTCAATGTTCATTGATATCTTATTCTGATCAATAACGTGATGGAAATTCAGGCGGTTTCTGGGGTTTCCCGACTCTACTCAATGAGATTGCAAATGTGATTGTGATTCATACAAATTCAAGTTATGTTTCTCTGCATTCAACCTTCAAAGACTGGAGCAATTCTGAGTGAGTCAATTTTTAAAAAAGTGCTTGCTAACTCACCTCCGAATCTGAGCGATCCTGCCCCATTGTTGGCGTATCGGCCTGAGCATCAGCCCATGATTCACTCACGCTTACATCACTCATGTCATAGTCAAGTCTGAAAAAAAGGGGCATAGATTACTAATAATACAGTTTGTAAACTGTGTTAAATCTCAGCCATCAGAATAACTCCATGAACTTCATTACAACAATAGAGTTCAATTATTCGAATGCGTCGCCAATATTTCGGTGCGACTAGTCACGAAAATACGAAGTGCAACAATGCCTGTCAGCTACAGTACAAGTGCAATTAGTATGGTATGTCTTCCTACTAATCTCAAATTATATGTCATTTCGAAAATGTAGGAATTTTTAATACCATCAAAATTACCACAAGCCCTGCAGAAATGTTAGACAAAAAATTCCTAGTACTGACGAAGTAAATTACTGTCGGAGGGCTAGACAAACTTATAGATAAAATTGTGCAGCCAAGTTTCAAGAATTAATTAGTTTATTATTAATTCCAATTAGACATTGATGGATTATGACCAAATCAGAGATAGAGGTCATGAGTTGTCAGCCGTTCCAGGTTTGGGAAACAACGAAATTGAAACAACACAATATTCTCGTAAAAATTCCCTATATAGAGTTCTTTACACATTCGCATATGGTGTTTCCATTTGATATTTCGACAATCCTATCAATAATATTGACTAGTTTTCAGATTAAGGTTCGTTATATTTTCGACCTCCAATCTATTTCTGAAAGTTTAATAAACTCCAGAGGAGTATGGCCTATCAAAATTATAATTGGACTTACTTTGTGAGTAAACCTCATTTCAAATATTGAAAGTCATATTTTGACGCATCGAGTGAAGCGGAGACTTTACAATGGAACAACGACTATACGTGCGTGGGGAACGGTGTACTAGGTCGACGGGATGGATGGTTAGTAAAAAATGTTACAAAAGTGGAGTAAATATAATTCTGTATATAAAGTATGGATGAGAATAATTGAGCTCGCACCGATGCCGTATTTTTTATTCTCATGATGGACTTTACTTGAGAATTCCATTGACTATGGAAAAGTAAGGCAAGGTAGGTTCAATCATTTTTCTGCTGGCATGGCTTTACTTTAATCCCATCCATTGTTCATTCCAAGTTGTATGTACGACTTTCTTATAAATTCATAAATGCACATCTTGATATTTTTTTTCTTGCACTCAATAAAGATTATATTTGCAAATTGAATACCTAATTCCCTATAACTTCGTGCTTCGAGAGTCCTACTTTTTAATTGTCTCTCACAGTGCAATTTTTCAAAATGGCTTTTGAGATTACTGTCTGGGGTTGTATTGGTATTAGGTATTGTACCGTATTTGTTACTACAATCTCACTGTAGGGTTCCAAAATCTACCATTGCACATCCGAAGATGGAAGTAACAAATATGACCATTGACCTAGGCATACTAATTGTAAGGATATACACAATTCAATATTCAATGGTGAGAGTTTGCCCTCTCACTCAGGGTGGTTAATCTGTATGTCACCAAAACATTTGAGATTTTAAAGAGATGGCATGTTAGTTGTTCCATCCGAGGGTTTTGAAATCAAAAAATCATCGCAGTAACTTTTAGTAGGGCTTAACATTTTTTGGTAGTCAAGTCTGATGAATATCACTAAAATCTTTACTCTAATTTTTGGTAAGCCGTGGTGTAAAACTAAGTTATAAATTTATTTTGCGAGGGAATTATTAAAGTTACTATTACGCAATGGTGCATCTAGTTAGCAATGAAAAAAATGGGTAAAAAAGTATTACCGATCATCACTCATTGTGTGCGTCGACCATGAAAATTGGAAACACGAAACAAGAATTTCTTCTCAGATAAAATGTCTCGTCTATATTGTTCGACGTAAAGTTTTCGCGAATACTTTTGTCGGCTTGATCACACTTCAATGTTTATTCCAGAATTTTACATCGTAGTTGACATTGGCGCTTACATTGTTTCCTAGAATGCGATTACATATTTAATGGAAGACACTTCGAACGAGTCATCATAAAGATGTTTGGAATTCATCAAAAATCGCACGTTTCTGACATTCACACCTGAGTTAATTAATGCACTTTCGTGTCTACGGGATTAAGTACACCACAAAGAACTCTCATTTGTCACTTTTTAAGAACAGAATTTTGTCTTTTTACACTTTGATTAGACGTTGTAAATTCAACATCAGAGTACTTAATTATGTACGCGCTTGCTATATTCAAGGCAATCGTGATGTATTTCAAATTTGTCCATCATGTTATCAATTAAATTGAATAGTCTTTATGTTAGTTTCAAGGTCAGACATGTGTACAAATAATTATGACTCCCAGGAAATTAATAAATTTATCATGTCGAACTCCCATTGAAAAATACCCCGCTTATTACAATCGTTTTTAACAGAATGAAATACCATACGCTCCAGAATTCGTAATAACGAGAATAACATCGAGGGTGCAACTTACTGAGTTATTTTTATATACGATTAAATATTTCTTCCATCAAATTTTTTTATTATAGAACTTTCATTGTATTAATATTTATTGTATTCGGTCGCACTAGCGGAATTCCGTAGTATGTCAGTCAGTTATTGTGCATGTCTTCGTGTCACAGTAATTGCGTGAGTCAATTCAATGTGATGAAATGCACAGTACAATAAAGTGGTTCATGTCTCTTTTTTGATATTAGAAAACAGCTGGAGGTTTAATATGCCACAAAATACAATGTACTGAATATGCTAACGACGGAGTTTGTATTAAAATTCAACACCAAAAAGCAGATGGGAGGAAGTGCTCCTGTGTGTTAAATAGATTGAGACGGTGACCAAATGCATGCGTCGATCGATCGAAAATCTGGAGACTGGAACTATGGAACTAAAGTTGGAATCTAAAAGTCAGAGTACATTGCTCGTATCGTTCATGTCGTTTAAGTTCCGAAACCCGGGTTTTTTCAGCGGGTGTGAATAATTGGTGATTCTGAAATGCGGGAATACGTTTGTTGATATATTTTTGAATAATAACTCAAAATATATAACCGGTTTCATCCTGTGCTTTTGAATTTCTAATTTTATCTGACACTGGTAACTATTTGGATTTGTATCATTCTAAAATCTAAAGGACTCAGTTGTCCTAACCTCATGTATCAAAGTCAGCCGAGTTAATTGGGATGGCATAGGGTAACAAAGTGTCAAACATTTCCGGCGATGACTCAGAATTTTTTTTTACTCAGAATTGTGTCTGGCGACGAAATTTCGAATTCCCACTTAAATAAAATAATTCTAAAGGTGAAAAGTCCATTTTTTTTTATAGTTTTGGTTTAAAGCGAAACCGACCCGAATAAAACAATCCGGATTTTATTTATTTTTTTTGGACAATTCGTACGAGTTAATTCAGTCTAATCCACTGTACAACAACATTGCAATAACCCATGCAAATTACAGATCAAACTGACATAAGCATTAAATCTCCGATTTGTTCAAGATCAGCCGTCTTTTTTAGGACAACTGATATGGTACAGGACAGTAAACGAAAGTGAGGTCAAAAACCTTCCAGAAAGTACATACCTAAGTCAAGAAAAACATATTTGTAATGTGTGATTTGTACAAAAGAAATAAAACATGTGTGAATACAAATGGCCGCACTTATTCGGCATGGGATAGAAAAAGGCGGTTTTGCGGAAGCCACAATCGTGTAAGAAAACAAAGAGCAATGCAATGTAATGCAAAAAATTATGACATGCTTGTTTTATAAGGAGATTCTGCTGTTGTAGTTGTTCGTCTTCGTCTTTAGTTTTTTCCGTTCCACTTGAACAAACAATCTCAATGCAAATGATATAAACTATGAACCACCACTTTAAGAACATGGAAATTTAAACTGTTCGTTAGTTACACCAGTAATATGACAATGACAATGACACCGGTTCTTTACTATAAATAATTAACAATAATAAAAACATGTAAGAATTCCAAATTCTGAATCTCAAGTGAAGCAGAGTCTTTCTGAAATTATCATGAGCTTAACTTCAAAACAACTAGAATCCACAAAAATAACAAGGAACTTAAGAATATTTGAGATAAAGTGTTTCCCACACCTGTCGGACTTTATACAAACCACTTTTTCCCCATTCGCTTGTTTATTCCCACGAAATGCTGTTATCCGTTTGGGATTAATTAGCAAAGAGGAAATAAGCTTCCGTGCAATTCCTTATATCATACTTGCAACTCGCAAGTCTCAAAAGTCATCGTGAACCGTGACAGTCGAAATTACTTGTCCGATTCGAGCGTATATAAGTTGACCGCTGTCTTTACTTCAAAGTCAAAAAAATGTTTGACTCAGAATTTGACCTTGTATTAAAGAAAGCAATCGGGAAGCTAAATTAATTACGCAACAAGGAACTCTGTTTTGCAGTACGATGAATGGTGAATTGGTATTCTTGTCGCAAATTTTCATTTATGGGTTTCCTTAAAGAAATCATAAACATACGCATTTTAAGTATAATTGAAAATTGTGTTGTATCGTGAATTAGAAACGGAATGGAAAACAATTTTATCTCTGGCAATAAAATATTGACTCTTACCTGATGGAAATAAGAAACTATTGGAACTGAAAGTGCTATTTATTTGGTGTTTGGTAAAATTACTAGCCCGGGCTTAAGATTCCTGTAATGAAAAGTAAACTGCAAATATTTATGCAAACAGTTTTTGCGCTTGGGTTTCTTACCGAATTTCCAGCGAAGATTAAGCCTGGAAACATCGCGGCGAATTCTGGGAATTTATGGCAAATTACTAATGCCTGAGCCTGAATTATAAGTAATGTAGACAAGTTCTATTCTGTTGAGTTTTGAGTAAATCATCGAATTTGTGTGACTCTTTTGAAGCGCGTACGAAGTTTATGACAAACAAAACCAAATACAAATCTAAATCGAAGTAGGTATCAGTATGTACATCTGTGTAATTGAGCAATGATAAATAGAGCAACTTATATAATTTTCATGTGCACGTTCATAATCCATGCCAGTTTTCCGCGGATAATGTCGCGTCGAGATAGAATTGACCATTGAACTCAAGTCAGTCAGTCATTTCAATACAAGAGGAATGTATTATTAGTTAATTTTTTATATGGTTCGGAATGCCAATTCCAATATGCCTTCAAGAGAAACATCAACTTATCTAATAGGAAGAAACGGTCATAGTCTTTAATGAATCTTCATACGCGAATAAGGAATTCAGATTTCATTCCATGTGGTCGGACAAATAATAGTTAACAAATAATAGATAAATAATAGTATTAGTTTAACTATAAGACAAATATTACGACTGGTGAGACTAGTCACAATTTCTGGACTAACTATTGTGTTAAAGCGGTATTTATTTGTCCATGTTTCCCTATATGGAATATTTTTATTCTCTGACTTTGACAGTGGGATTCCCATCGTATAAATATTAATATTATAATTGGGTACAAGCCTTCGGTCAAACCTTTTAAAGTCTATTTAAAGACATGGACTCATGAGTGTGTAACGAAATGATTGTACTGTCCCGTGCCTGTGGTTCTTTCCAGGAAAGGAAAATCCGGTGAATCGCGTGGAATAATACGTTATTATATTTTTACGCACTTTTTTTCAATAACATTGCCAAAGGCATTTTTCCCTGACCAGAAATGACAAAATCCCCTCAAACTTGAATACCTTCACTACTCCGAAGTGAGGGTTAGACACACATATAGTCAGACATAACAAACTCAACGACTTGGCTTCAATACAAAAAGTAAGTCGTTCCGTTTTCCAAGTTTTTAGGAAATAAATTAAGCTAGTAAAAAAAGAATTTGTGACAGACCTATTAAATTCTCACCGAGTGCTTGGTGAAATTCTAAATTTTTGGCAAAGCGAAAAGATCTGATCGCGGTGTTCAAAACAGAATTAATCCCTAAAAATAGCGCAAGATGCGCCGATGAGTACAGGAGTAACATATTATCCTAAGTGATGTGACGATTACAATTTGCCTGCCTTGAATCAATGTTGAAAAAACTCGATCGCATGGCCATGTGCAAATTAAAACGCAATCTTTGTATTTTTTTCTTAACCCTTTCACTTTTTGCAGGTGGGGGTTCACAGGGGAAGACTGGCAGATCATTTTGTGAGTTGAGCTGTACAGCTGGTTCACACAAAAAGTGTTTCGGATCTTATTGTGGACGCATGTGAAGTGTTTTTGTTGTGCTGTTTGCCATTTCTTAGTCTATGAAACTAGACACAAATATAAAGAGAATGTATATTTGGAACAAAAACCTTGGGTAATATCAATTTATGAAATATTTTTTTACCAGATAAATAATGAGACATATTTTACATTTCAGGTTCATCGGATCTGTGATCGTCATATTCCTATGTCTCCTCAATACTAGTTGCAGTGTGAAAAGGAAGACTGCACAGGAAATTAGACTGAATCTTACTATTGGAAGTCATGAAAGAAGTAGTAGGTTATATTTTATTCAATTTTACATTTTTATTATTAATTTTTCTTCGATTAAATAAATATTGAATAAAATTAAGAAAAACTTATTATTAAGAATTTTGATCAGATGAAAAAACGGCTCAAATGTACATTGGCATTTCGCAATTTTACAGCTGCAATTCCAACCATGCGCCAGGGATACAAATTGAAACTTATCCAGAACCTTTTCCATTTTTTAGATGCAATCAGGAATTCCATTATGGTTGTTTGACCTCACTTCTTTGGTGTGGGGTTGTCTTTAAAGTGGTGTTTTTAAAGAGGTTTTCTCTATCGCAGCATTTCCTACTACTTAGGGTATTTTTCCCTGGGCCAAATGGAAATCCAACCCGTTTATAACGGAAAATACGCAGATGTTAATTACTGTGAATTACAATTCATAATCTATGTATAATTCGTATATATTTTTTTAATTTCTAGATGCAATGTCCCACAACAAAGTTGTGGTTTGTTATTTGGGCACATGGGCCACATACAGACCTGACGAAGGCGCCTATGATCTGGACAGTAGTTTCGACCCGACATTATGCACACATTTAATCTACAGTTTTGCAGGACTTGATAATAAAACAAATGAATTAAAGCCATTGGACGCTTACTTGGATTTAGAGGAAGAATATGGGAGAGGTACGCCTTATACAATAATTTAATTTAAAAATGAATTGTAATTGACGATTGTAAAATTTTCACAGCATGGTACAAGAAATCAAATCTTCTAAAGCTAAAGCATCCGCATCTTAAAGTTTTACTCGCCGTTGGTGGATGGAATGAGGGTTCGATAAAATACTCGAAAATGGCAGAGGACCAAAAAACTCGACAAACGTTTATAAAATCAGCAGTTGAATTAATAAGGTAACATAATATTAAAAAAATATAACCACTTCAGCGTCAGCTTTCAAAAGCTGGTTCAAAATTAAGTGATATTGGAGGTTTGCTGACTTTATTTTTAATATGATTACGCTGAGGTTTTCCTTTTGTGTAAACAAAATTTGAATTTGTTATCGTAAACTTATGAAAATATTATTTTTAATTGGTCCATTCTAATCTCAAATGCTTAAGCCAAACTTCTCGTATGTTCCCGTTGAGTATTTTTTACGGATTAGGTTAGTACATTTTTCAGGATTATTCTAGAATCTCCAGAACATTTGTCGAGACCAAATTTGATTAATTCAATATATCCTCAATTGAATTTTCAAGGTTATCTTCTTCCTAGTTCAAAATATTATGGTAGCGAAAGACTGATTTTATATTTAAGAATCAACGAATCCATAAATTATGCCTGCAGTTTGTCCACTGCATCAAAGTGATGCAGGCATCTCTTTATCCTTTCGCTATAGAATTATTCAATTCCTTCCGACTGGCAATGCCTAGGGGTTACGGAAACGTTTTTCTCCAGTGGAGTTTTGTCCCACTAATAGAGATACCATACTTAGACCATATGCAAAGCTACCCAATATCTACGAGGCAGTCTTGGGTCAATGGCTGCCAAAATGTAATTAATCACAATTACAAATTACATCGTAATTTTTTACAATTACCATTACAGCAGCAGGAGAATTAGAATGTAGTTAAATGCAGTTACGTAATTCTTATTGAAATTCAATTACAAATTACATTCAAATTACTCATTCAACTTTATGTATTTTATGTTTTACGACATTATAGACACATTATGATCAAAATTTTGAGTGATGGTAAAATTAGTTTGTAATTGCGATTAAAGACTTTAGAAATTGTGTAACTGTGTGTAATTGCAACTTGCATTTGAGTTTTACATCTTACAATAATTACAATTACACACAGTTTGTCACAGTTACAATTTACAGCATGGATTTTGGAAAGTAATAATCACAATTATGTATTTGTGATTATAATTTTGTAGTTGACCCAAATGTGCTACGGGGGCATCATTTAATGTTTGTTTACGTAGTTGGGTGGTGTCCGACGTTAATATTTGTTTCTTTTTTTCCCATTTTACGTAACGTTTTGATTTCTACAGGAAATATGGTTTTGATGGTCTTGATTTGGACTGGGAATATCCTGGCAACAGAGACGGTCGACCGGAAGATAAACGCCATTTCACTACCCTCGTTAGAGTAAGTTATACTTATGCATTAATGCTCACAAAAATGTTATTGTTTGCTCGACTCACATTTAATGTTTAAAACATAAAATCGCATGATTGCTTAATTTGATGAAATTTATGAACTAAAATGTCGGTTAAATATCAGAATTTTTAGTTGAACCATATTCCAATTCCCGAACTGTTCGGTATAACCGAATTTATTTTGCATTGGATGTTGCGTTGCTTTACTTAATTATGCTTTGAATGCCCTGAGATAAGTGCCAAAGGCAACATTTTGATTTTTAACTTATAAAATTGTCCTGTAAAGATTTTTTAACCTCAAATACCACTTCTTCGATTTGCAAGTCGTGTGATATACGGTATTGACGAATAAATCCAATATAATCCAGAAAACATAAGAAAACTCTTTTACTCGTATTTTCATCAGTTACGTCCTTATAATTTCGATTCATCAATATGTATGTAACATTCAAAAATGAACTGCATTATCTCTTATTATCCAGTTTTTTGCACACTACGTAACATTCTCATATAACATTTAAAAAAATCTCATTTTCTAGGAATTGCGGATTGCTTTCGACGGATATGGTTATTTGCTAACTGGTGCATTTGGAGCTTCCCAGCAAATCGCTGACAGCGCTTACGAGCTAGCAGAACTGTCCAGACTCATGGATCATATTCACATAATGTGCTACGATTACCACGGATCCTGGGATAAGAAAACGTATCACAATGCACCGCTCTATTCATCTTTAAGTGATAAAAGCGTTCAGTTCTCCGTCGATTATTTCCTTAAACAAGGAGTAAATCCAAAAAAGCTTGTCTTGGGGCTTCCGCTTTACGGAAGAACGTTTCTACTTTCTAATGGAGACATGGAGGGTGATGGACTTTTGGAAGAGGCCTCAGAAAAGGGCTTCCAAGGGCCTTACACAAGAGAAGATGGATTCCTTGGATACAACGAGGTTTGGCCGAAATAGAATTTGGTTGAAATTGAATCTCTAATTCCTTAAATAAAAAATTAAATTAATTTAATCCTGTACTCGTATTTGGTTACTTGTCTACTAATTGTTTGAACTTTTACGTATTTGTCCGAACTCTAAATTCTTTTCCAATATTTGGTTACTCGGATTCTGACATTTCGCGGTATTTTCAGATATGTAAAAAATTGGCGTCAGACCGTGGTGATTGGAAAACCTACTGGGACCCTTATGCAAGGGTGCCTTATATGAGGAACGGTGCTAAATGGGTTGGATTTGATAACCCCGACAGTCTTATTGAGAAGGTATGTACATTGTCAAAGGTATTTATGGTTAACTATTCTCGGCAACATTTAGTTGGGTTATGTGCTGCGATGTAGTCTTTTATGAAGTCATCACCTTATATGCAAAATTATAGTTGACGTCATAGCACGCTTCATCTTACGACAAATAAAACTTTTCGGAGAACTAGAAATCGTTAGTAGGAGGCATAACTGGGATTTTAGGAGTCGCCACTATGACTAGTTAATTCTTCAGTCTCATTCGAATATAAAAATGAATATTAATTTTGGGTTTGCAGATTTAGATTTCTTCAGTTTACTTCACCAAAGTCATTGCAACAGAACCATATATTTCTCCGATGAATATTATGAGATGTTAAAATGATTTTAATAATTTAATTTGAATCCATTAGGTTTCATTTGCTTTGAGCCGGGGCTTGAAAGGTGCAATGGTGTGGTCAGTAGATACGGACGATTTCAGGGGCACTTGTGGTGGATCTTATAATCCACTCTTACGATCAATTAATTATGCCCTGACACAAAAATTGCCTGCAACAGAAGACAACGAAATTGAAGGGCGGCTAGAAACAAGTGATAAAGCAAGGGCACCCGTTTCTCTCAGCATTTGTCGTGGACTTCAAATTTTTACTACTTCCATCCTTCTCATCACTGCCAAAATGCTTACTATTGTAATTTAAAGTTAGGTTCGCCTGACTTTTTGTACTTTAACTGAATATGAGACTGTGTTTTTATTACGAAGGGAACAAGAACAAACTGAGCAATATTTTGAGAATGATAATACCGAATTTTACTCATGTACAGAATTTTTTAAAACAAATGTGAATGATGCTAGCACATCAAATAAAAAATTATTGTCTAACAATTCATTCGTTGACTGCATTGAAGATTATTAATCCAAAGTTGAGCTCAGCACGACACGGCTTGCGATGGTATGGCCAAAATCAGAAAACATTTTGTGTAAACAAAAGTTGATCTACATTTACATCAGCCATCCGTAAAGAAAATAGAAAAAGTAGATAATTCTAATTTTTACACTAGTTTCCAAGATTCAAGATTTGTTTATTCACATATCAAAGCATAACATTCCTCACAACGATAGGAATAAATCCAAAGTTTACGTAGTCTACAGGGTATCTCGCAACCTTTGCGCACACCTCAACAGCCCAATCAGGAGGAGCGGACTGAAAGTGAGATATTCATTTTGCAGAGAAGCTAATGTGGGATCTACGGAGCTATTCCGCTTGAAAATCCGAGCCGGATGGCGGCGCTGACGAGTGTTTGAGTAAGAATTAGGCATAATGCATGAAAAGCCCCGAAAAGTTTAGTCTGTTAGTTTGGAGAAAGTTGATTTTTCGCTGGCAAGATGTCAGGATGTCAAGATGAAAAAGATCAGATCTTTCTCTCCAAATGACATGCCAGCGAAAAATCTACTCTCTCTAAACCGGTCAAACAAAATTTTAAAAATTTTATAAAAGAAAAGGTGGCATCGACAGACTTTTCCACACAGGTCAGTCCACTTTCTCTCACAAAATTCGTGACACGAAGTGTAATGAAAAATATTTAGATTTAATTTTAACACCATACTTAAAAAAATTTCGAAATTTGTTCCAGCCTTCCTATCCATATCTTGTGATTTTCTAAATCATCTTAAACGTGAGTTAGATTTTCCGATAAACACCATGGAAAATAATATTCTCTTGAAGAAAAACGAACCATTCGATTGAATTGTTCAAATTATGGTGATCACTGTGATTTGGAGCACTGGCTGTATGGCCCGATAGCATATTATCACATACGTGAACTTGGTATTTTTCAATAATCATATGTAATTCAAAGGTGTGCAGTTATATCGACATTCTACGATCTGTAATTAAGCGATGCAATTAAATTGGTCAAAATGAATTTTAACTATGTCTACTCAAACAGTTTGTATAGTCTCCTACAAATATTAACAGTAACCAGACCAGACCAGTGAAATGAATATTAATGTAAGATTCTGTGCTAAATAACCTATTGACGACCAATACATAATTACACCTACACAGAAATATCATCTAAACTATACCACTTAAAATCATGTTATGGAGAAAGTTATGGCCTTTCACCAAAAGCATACATGGTTGCATGTAACCTTTATCCCCGCCCCTTGACAGCCCAATCAGGGAGAGTCGAACAAAAATTTATAACGCATTTTGTAGAGAATCTTATGAAGGATCTAACGAGACTCCGCTTGGAAATCCGATGCGCGTAGAGGGGCTGACGAACGCTTAAGAAGATTCGGCATGGAAAGACTTGAACGGGTTTTTGATTGCTATATTCCTGTACACTTTTTTGAATTTATTCGAATTGGCCCACTGTATCGCACTAGTTGAAATCAAAATTTAGAGAATATACTGGAAAAGGAGTGTTTCTAATACGATTAGAATACAACTGCTGAAAGTGCAACAGAGAAATATTACTGTGGAAGTAAGAGTACTCCGTTGTTCAATTTGTGTTCAATTTATTGTTTAGATTAATTGTAAATTCAAAATTTTGGAAGTTGCCGTAAATAGTGTGAGTCGAATCTCGAGGATTGATGTCTCATACTTCTAAAATTAGTGATTCTAGCATTTAATATTTGCAGCTATATTCTTCAATCAATCATAATGTGAAGATTAAGGAAACTTATGCTTATCAATACTGGGTGTTCACAAAATACCACGTAATTGTCGTTTTTTGACGTTGTAGTTAGAATTAATTTATGTTACAGTAGGACTACAATTTCTTGAGCATTTATTATATCAAAGTAAAATGAGCATTTACACGAACTTAATCAATAAAGATTATTATTCATAAATTATATGTAAAATTATATATTATATTGTATCCTGGGCTCCTCAAAAATCCATCGAAAATGTTATTAGATCATTTCCTTTCGGGTTGGTGAAATTCTAGTTTCACTGTAACATAAATCTTGTAAGCACGCAAGTACATTTTTAAATTAATGTGTCTTCTTGCGAACGTGTGGTTTAGCCAGAAAGCTCATCTAGTGTCTAGTCGTGCAATTTGAAAAATTAAACTTTTGTCATCTTCAAACGATTTATACAACTTTCCTAAAAAAGTTCACCATCAGAAAAAAAGTACTCAAGCTAAGGTCAAATTTTGACATTGACACCTTTATATTACAGGGCAATTGAAAGTGAACGTTACCTTGAGTGTCATATGATTTCGAAAGTTTTAAGTGAAGAATACTAGTTCGTATACAGACGCCCGAACCTTTTCACCCATTTTTAGAAACGATTCAATTTCTTCTCATTCTTTATATTTATTGCGTGTTTTGATCTTTAGTCTGACCGTTAGAATGCAATAAAACTTATGGGTCCACAGGGTGTAATATGTACACAATTCGTTCCACCTTTAGTCGTTTTGACTGGGCACAGGCTATAGTTTTTTAGTGGAAGAACCCTAGGTTCAGATTGACGACTGATCATCACCGCATAAAATGCAATTGAGTACTCTATAGTAGTACAGTTAAGGAGCACCAATTATTTGGAATTATGTTGACTGTGTTTGTTGGCTTGATAGTTAAAACAGTTTTGATAAATTCCAAATAGCATTTCATTCACAGGCCCTCTAAAATTCGGCAATTCTTTTCAATTTAGTTTACTTTTAGCAAATGTAGCTGTGTTTCAGTACATTAGGCAGATTCAGGCCAACGAACCAGCTGACTATTAAGGAAATTTCTTGCGTAATACAAGAGTCCCGATTTTCAGATTGAGAGAAACTCTTTATTCAAATCATATTGTTTCACAGCACATTACAGTTCAGTAAATTAAACTTATTTCCAATGGGTATTACATTTACGAGAGAAGCTACTTAATTAAAAATTCTGGAAAAATAAGTATATCAATAATTTCTAGCCGTTCTCGTCATCATATGACTAACGATATCAGATTACTTTATGTACTGTGTCTAGAATGGTTTCCGAGGTTGTTAGAGTTCTTCAATATCAGCGTTCAATGTTTTCTATGCCAGACGGATCGAACCCTCAACATGGTAAGATCGCACATACTCAGTAAACCAATATGCTACGGTGAATTGATTAATTTCTCCAATGATATCAATTCAAAGGAAATAAAATCAATTGTATATATTCTGAAGAACTATTACCGAAATTATCGAATCTAACAAAAGATTGATTACCTATTTTATTTGATCGAGGCTATGGCTAACTCAAGCTGACCATCCGTACTACTTTTAGTAGTACAGTACTACTTTTTGACCAGCTGTACTACCAGAAAATTTTGTCC
>JAQFYE010003609.1:0-14888 GCA_034694305.1 Protaphorura glebata
TCATCATAATATTAATATCACTTTAGCGCCCTAACGTTATGTTGCCACATGCGCCATTTTGAGCCAGTCCGGCCCTGCACTCAAGTCGAAGCATCGTCTCCTTACATCCAGGCCATACATTAATTATGTTCAGTATTTGTAGTATGTCGCTACTTAAAGACTATTTTTAGTATTTCCTTCAATGAAGAATTCAAAAGTGACGTCAGGATCTCGTTTCTCGCGTCCAACCAAGAGGTTCTACGATTTGACCTCTTGGCACACTTTGACCTCTCCTGCCCGTTGTTTCTGACACCATATTTGTTTTCCTTCATGCCGAACCTTCAATGTGACCCAGAAGTCCTCGGGAATTAAATCGTGGACCTTCAAGTACGCAGCTCGGACTCGGAGTGAAGAATGGGCCGGTTTGAAAAGACTCAATTCCCTGTTCAAGATTTATAGACGACTATACTGGAGTTTGTGGTGCCTTATCACTCAATTATTAAAATTCTTTCTAAGAGTCACGATTCCGTTTAATTTCAAAATAATGAGAAACATTTTGATCGGTAGTTGTGGTTGGACAGATAATGTTGTACGCACCAGGTCCCGTCAAATATTTTCGAGTCGAAGTTGACCTCAATGGGGTCAGGTCTGAAAGGATTGTCCCATTTATTCCTGAAATTAACAAAATCCAGAATACCTGAGTACTTCCACGAATGAGTAAAATTTTGTTTCTGATCAGAGTCCTTCTATTCACAAAGGAAATGGATAAAGTAAGAAAATTGAATAGAAAGTTAGGACCGGGAAAAGTACCTGAAGAAGGGGGTTCAATGTTTCTGCCATTACGCCAGTTTCAGAATTTACTAAAAACTTATTTTAGAGGACTATAAATTCACGGTCGAATTTGATGGACAAACATTTGGAGTCATTGGTGTCCGCAGCATGTTTGTTACTTTATTTTGAAAATAAAATCTGAAAACTCCCACGGCAATCTACGCTTTTGTCTTTGTTATGCAAGGGCGGGAACAAACACTTCATATTATTTAAAAAAAATATTCTACCTGAATCTTCATCGAATCATTCAGATTTCGTCCAGCAATTTTGTTGATTTTTGACAACGAGAGAAAACTTGAGACGATGGACTTGACAGATGAAATTCTTCTAATTGGAGTCAGCGGTCTATTAGGTCATTTACGGTGTTGTCTTAAGAATAACACGAACAAAGTTCCCATAGTTCCATAGTTCCATAATCAACGCTCTCCTTGTGTTGAAGTAATACGATTCTCGTACGTAAGAGTGAGCTCCGGAAGTCCTTCCTCAAATTCTTCCTCTTTTCCCAAACTCTAACGTAATTCCTCTCATAGCATTCCCGTACAGTACATAAAACTTTCACTATAACAGTTATCCAATATTCACACTAGCAAGTCCAAAATGTAAAAGACATTATAAAATTCGGTACAAAAATGGTCATAATTTCTTTTAATTTTTTTTTACATATGTTTACGTAGAGTTCTGGCTATTCCGCGTACATTTAAACTTGCGGCATCAATTTCAACGACATTTTTCACATTTCAAATTTTCGAGAGATATAACGTAGAACTGGTCAGAATTACTAGATTAGTTTTAAAATAAATCGCAAATATTTCTGATTTGTTGCATATATATAAAGTTATGACAGACCCTGTATTCTTCATTCTAAATGAAGATTAGCCTGGTCGGCTTTTCCTGCGTTCTCACATACACTTCGTGCGTGCGTTTTAATTAAATATGAAGATTTCTTCGTCTTTCTAGTGAAATTCTAGTCCTAATCCCCACATTCATCATAATTCTTATCAGATTTCCACAGTTTGGAAAGGGCAATGACCGGACATGGCCTATTATCACCCAACCACTTACGGATGGGTTGAAAACCTAAGATATGCATATAGTGTTCCAAACTCCCAAATGAATATGAACACTTTAAAAAATTTATAGTTTCCAAAATGTGGACCAGATTTTAGAAAATAATATTTTTAATGAAATTTCCAAGGGACTTGTTCTTTTTTGTAATTCTTATGATTTACGATTAACGAAGGTTAATCTCGGTATAACGACCGAACTTAATTATGTACTCCCAGACCATAACTACAAAATTTAAAAAATCATTTCCGAAATTTTAAAATCTCGATTTTTTTACAAATAAATTTCAAAATTGCTTAAATGTATTTTTGAAATTTTGAAAATGTCGGAATCGATTTCGAAATTTATTTTTGACAATTTTATAAATCTCGGATAGACTTGAATGGTTCAAAACCTCGATATGTAGTATGCTAATATCGTTGTTAGGTTCGGGGAGAGCAAAAATAAGACAGTCCGCTAGATCAAACACACCTCTCGATAATCATGAAATGTCAAGATTGTAAAAATAAACAGGTCAGTCTGAGATTTGAATATAAATACTTTTTTTGAAAATCTGGTCCACACTTTGGAAACTATGAATTCTTTAAAGTGTTCACATTCATTTGAGACACCCTGTACATTTTGTAGAGAATATTTTTGAAGATTAAAATGACTATACCGCTTAACACTCGAAGAGAGCGTTTTAATGATCCACCAAACCCATTTCAAAACATGATGACCATTGTGAGCCAAAAACCGCAAATCCATCCCAAGAACCCAAAACCCGATGTCAGAAATGTGTGACGCAAAAGCATATTTAAAATGGTGACGGTAGAGGGCTAGTTGAATCCGTTGCAGAGAATATATCTGAGATTTGGCAATATTGTGCAAGGGTCACTGGTTATGAACTACTAGAACTGTTCTGTGTCAACAGTGAGGATTAGTGTCTTAGCCTTTGTATTTGATTGTAGTGATGTGTGGAAGTAGAGCAGACGTGCTCTTGCATAGCGAGGTGGAGAGAGTTCAATTGAATCGTCCTATTCCCAAATGAGCAAACAAAGTCCCAGTTTGCCCTCCTGTCATCATTAGTATTGGACTTACCTTCCTTGCCATGGATGATGTGAGGAAAACGGAGTATAATCTCTCAAACCCTCCTCTCTACTGCCACGCATTTAGAAACTCGGGTCACGAACTCCCAATCCATACATAACCATCGAATTACTCCACTCCAGTCCTATTCCATTCCACAAACTCACTTTTCCTTCCAACAAGAACAAGGAAACCGTATCTCAAGTCAAAATCACAATGTCATCCACGTGGAGTCAAAACTCAACCCCAGAGGTCACCATGTGTCCGGAACCCCCGATTTCCGCATGGGTTTTTGGAAATGGCCGGGTCTTCGCACATGGGATTTCGAGGCCTGGGGACTTTGAAAACTGAATTTTTGGAAATGGGGCTTTTGTGTTCAATTCTTGGGCTGGGGTTATTGGAAATGGGTATTTGGCCGAGAGTTTTTGACATGACCTTCATGGATTTTTATAAATGGGTTCTTGGCCATGGATTTATTGTCAATTTTTGAAAGGGTTTCTTAAATATGTGTTTTGCTTTGGGACTTTGGATTTTGAATATCCTTTTGGACGAGCGTTTTAGGCTTTCTTATGGAGTTCAGGAATGAAGGTACATGCTGAAGTCCAACCAAGGAAAACTGGATTCCGAAACTGGAAAACCTAATTTCCTATGGGTCGCATTGAAAATGCTCCCGGAGACTTTTACGAATGGTGTTTGTACAGAGTGTTTCAAAAATTCATAGTTCCAGAAATATATGGACTAGATTTTCAAATCAAACGATTATATTAAAATACGAAACTTCTTTTTTTTTAACAATTTTGACATTTTGGGATTGCCGAAGGTATGTATGTGGGAAATAACTTGGCGCCATTCTTTTTTTTGCAGTCTCATGCACGTATTGTTTAAAATATAGTAATTACTTTATTTCGAAAATAATTTAAAACAAAATTCTTTGATTTACAAAAATAATTTTCAATAAATCCGAACAAAACCTGCAATATTTTCTGAAATTGTGAAATTTAGAAGATTTGAACAAGGTTGAATAAAAATGCAAACCGAAAACTATGCACTATGACCTCTTCACAATTTTTGGTCTCAAATTTTAGTTTTCCCGAATTCCAGTGGATATAGGGAATCCGTTGCCATGGGTACCAGGATTTGTATCCAAAGATAAAAAATAGACATGGGTAAAAAATAGTGAAGCCGGGAGTTTCTTTTTTGGAAGATATTATATTCATGGAATGGCGGATGAGATGACGAATGACCTTACAGGGTGGATCATAACATCGGTGCCAAATGATATCCATTCTAGTATCATCAAAACAAAAATGACACATGTATTTTTCTGTGTAGTTTTACATACATGTGTGAGGAATTTTATTTCTTATGTCGTGGTCGATTCAGAAATCAATAGTTAAACAACTTTTTGCGATCAAAGGTCACTTTATATTTTAGAAAAAAGCTGAAAACCGTAATCAAATTTTGAAACTATTTTGAATTTTCAAAGAAAATTTTAATCAAATTCTAGTTCAGTAGTATTAAACAGACGCACACACTGCACTGTCCCGTCATTTTGGCACATTTTGGCGTTTCGACAAGCATATTTACGGCTACAGGGTGGTTCAGCAGTACTCGTCTAACTTGAGTGACCTCAAAAAGAACGAGAGCCAATGATTTTGTGGATATCAATATTCTTCAGGATATATTTAGTTTAAATTCATAATATCTCCTTGCTGTGGGGCATACTTTACATAAATTATTATTAATTGAGTTTCCTACGTCAGATTTCCAAAATTTCTGGACATATGTATTATGTAATAAAATGGATTTTGATTTAAATTTGAATAAATACTTTACATTTTAGTTGTCATTTATGTATTATTGAATGTAACATTAAGTCATCCCGACAACGGGGAAAGTTTGTTTGGAATTTCAAATTTCATCGTCAACAATCATGAAGAGTTGAGGTGGTGGACAAAAGAAGTTGAAATTGGTTGAGTTCATGTTTTACAGAGAGATTCAATAAAGAAGAAATAATTATCTCTTGATAATTAGCTAATTCAACTAAGGGAATTCAGACAACAACCAAGAAATCTCTGCGAATCTTGTCCAACGAGTGAGATAATGACGAGTGGGACCAGAATGTCAGCTGCAATGGAGCAAGAATTTTGGGAAATGAAGAGGAAGCTCGAATCAATTGAAAAAGCCGTCAACTGTGTGATGTGCAAAAAAATGCGACCGATAATGTACATTTGTTCTAAATGTTCGAGAAGCACATGTATTACATGTATCAATCTCTCCTTAAAGTGCTGTGTTGGTCACAAACAAACAATTATGAACACGGCATTGAATGAAGTGGCAAAGATCTTATCTAATGGCTGTAAGTAAGTACTCAGATGATTAAAAGTACGCATATTATTTGAAATTTGCTCTAAGGCATAGTCAAGCATTAGAGAATTTCTCATGAAGGACAGAGGATTTCGTTTGGTCTAGAGAAGGTACCCATAGTAGTAGAAAGGTCTAAGGTGAGATTATACCTTCCTAAAACTACCAAGGTCCGTAGAATTCAGTCCCAAGACGGGAATAAAATATCATGGGTCAACCTGTACCGTTATACTGCAAGGTATCTCCTGTAACCCCTGATGTCTGATCTGATGACATTTAAATCCACAAGTTGGATTGAATTTGCTGATATGAATATACATGTTAAATCATTTCAGATAAACGGTAAACCTTACGACAATTATGACCCAACAGATAATAGTCTGAAATGATATCTCTCAGTATGAATGGAATTGTGGTTTACGTTTTATGATTTCATTTCAGACGATATTGAATTATTAATATGTGTAGGATGTAGGGGAATTGATATCTGAATGACTGTAGCTCAAATGGTGTAATAAAATGCGAATTGTCAGATATGATCTAGAAAAGTAATAGATAATAGATGGCAGATATCTTTAACTCATGTCTTCATATTCTTACAGGCCGATTCAATGTCCATTTAGTAAATGTGGCTTAATCAAGTTGAAGGCATTTATGGAACACGTTAGGGTGAAACATGCCGGAATGAATCAAAGTAACAATTCAAACAGTTGTGAGCGAACCTTTTTATTGTCTGCTAATGACGGTAAACACTTAATTCTGTTTGATCAATAATTTAATTGAAATCCTAGTTAATCTTTGTTTTCTGTTTTGTAGATTACGGTCCATTTCGAGCTGTAGATCCAACTATTTTCCATTATGATGAATATGCCTTTTTAGGATATGTGACGTTAGCGAATAACAAGGCAACGTTTAATTTGGTCATGATCGGTATAAAAGGGCTTGCTAATCTTTACGCGGGAAAGATTTATATCAATAGGAACGAGGTAATTTCTTGGAACGTAGAACTTAAGTACCGTAAATAACGGAAACGACAACTAAGGTCAATATAAACATGATCCGAAATCCAAAAGATCGCGTAGTTCCAACTAACACCAGTGTAGTATTGAATTGGAAATCCCGTGGAGGGGGATTTTAAATAGAAATCCGGGTTTCTGGTCAGTCACTTACGGTACACCATAATCCACGATCAATCATATCTTTTACATTATATACGACCAGGTCTCATTATAACGAAAGGTCGTGTGGTCTGTAACGTTCTAATGAGTTTTTTTTTACCTCATTGACCCGTTGTGGTTTTGAGCTGGTCTTGTTTTGTGTACTTTTCGAGTTGAGCGACGATAGAATTTCAGATATTACATAACGTTGGTAAATTGATGGTTTATTGTTTATATGAGACGAGGGAAGAAACTCCCAACCCTCGCGTGTAACCTTCAGAATTCATTCAAACTTATTTTGACCAATCCATTACTACACGTTCACCACACTACTACGTCCTTTGTCTTTCAGTTTAATTTACTCAACAACTCTGGTACTCGTTTAATTGTTTTGAATTGTTATAGGTTGGGAAGTCCAATAAATACGACACTGACGTCAAGGCGGCTTCTGCAGGATGTGTTCATCCCCAAGACTTGTCTCAAATCAAATCTTCTCAGACTACTGTTGACCTAGACGCCCTCAAATCTATTGCATTATCAGTGACAGAGGGAATTTACGAGTTCAAGGTCACTTACTCTGTGAACAAGAAAGGGAAGAAACTCAAATTCTCACCGGAAGTAAAAGTGGTACAGTTATGAACGGAGTCAGAGTTATTACAATAATGATCCTGCGATAAAATGCGCTCAAATGAATGTAAAAGTAAAATATGTAAAGAGTAGTTCGTTGTGAGTATAGATCGCAATGGCCGTTGGGGCCAAAAAAATCCTATACATTATGAGTGAGGCGTAAGTCAGTTTTCGCAGACAACACTTCAAACGAACGGAACGAATATTAGCTCTATGAGTACACTGAAAGAAATAAAATGATATAAAAAAAGAAAGTATTTTGTTCGCAATTCCTTCAATTAATCCTCACTTACAATCAACTTTATCAATAATAGCTCAAGTTTGTCAATATGTTACATCATTTATCCACGTGACACTGAAAATACGCTCTCAAAAATAGTGTGGTGGAAATTAGCACCATTTCCATGAGATATACATTTAGTAATGAATTTATTCTAAATAATATACTTAAATACTTACCTCGTAAATTAAAAATTGTACGAACTTTAAATTATTAATACAACTGGGGCTATGCATGCAGTGTTTTATATGCGGAGTGACGATATAGAGAGAATTGGGTTACAAAGGGGGTGTCAAATTTATAAAATGGGGGTTCAAGTAGATCTGAGCTTTTCAAAAATAGTGAGACGTTACAGTGTCTGTCCAAATTTTGCATAATATGCGGAATCTTCATAAAATTCCTGTATCACAATCCATTCACGCAGTAACAAAATTATTAAGAGCCAATCCACATACACAGTTAAGCCAAGCTCCTTCAGCACCAAGTATGGTCCAAGCACGTAGCTGTGTGCAAAGAAATTGGGGGTGGATCCACCAGGAATTGAACCCGGTACCTCATGGACTCTCTACGCTGAGCCTTTCCTTCTCCAGAAAATTATTGAGAATCCGTGTTGTTTTTGTTTTGGTGGTTGATAATTTATTTGGCCCTTGAAATGGTACTTAATGGGTGGATCGGTGGAGCGAAGGACTATGTCCTCCAGTAATGGCGGTGGCCAATAACATAAAATAAATTGGGACGCCCTACATATTCCATTCCAGGAAGAACGTTCTGGGGAAATGGGTTTTCCACTTCATGGACCCCCACAATCCAAATCCAAATCATTTCCAAACAATACAACCTCACAAGGAAAGTCTCTCAAGTATTCGGCAAGGCACCACAGACAGCCCCTTATCACTTCACTTTATCCACGGTTGGAATCCCACTGTACGGCGGTTTATTCTACACTCGAATTTCTCCTTGCAAGTGGTGCCCTCTTTAGGACAAATGGAAACAAACACAATCTCTACGAAAAATACGCTACCTGTGACTATGTCTCTACACGAATATCGAATTCATACCATGGTAAGGTATGTCGAATGCATTGGGTTTATCACTCTAGTAAACAAACAAACAAACTTGTTGACACGTCGGAGATGTTCCTTGTGAATTGGTTATCCGTTGTTGGTTGTGGGATTCCTCCTGTTTACCAAACGAAGCGGGTAACTTATTATCCAGCCACACAGTCACAGTCACATCCAGCCCAAGAAAGTTTAGAGCTGGAGTTGAGGGCATGACCTCCGACCAGTCAACTCAACAAATACAACCAGAAGGAAAGTCGGGTGGCATTTCCCAACCAACAAGGTGGTTCATAATCAAAATTGAATTCTATTCCATAGAAATTATACACAGGGTAACTCATAATCATTGCCCTCAGTCGGCAGCCCAATAAGGTGGAGTTAGAAAAAAAGTGATATTTACAGGGTGTCCCAAATGTATATGAAGACTTGCAAGAATTCATAGTTTAAAAAATATGGACCAGGTATTCGAAAAAAATATGTTAAATGAAATTTCGAAACGACTTTTTTATACAGTTACATATTACATTTTACGATTAGTGAAGGGTATTCTAAATATAACGGCCTCTCTTAATTTTCTACTCCCAGAACCTAACAACGAAATTTTGAAAACTATTTTCGAAATTTGGAAACACCTAATTTTCTTCCCAAATCTCTTTATGAAATGTTTTAAATTTATTCTTGAAATATTGAATATCTCGGAATCAATTTGAGAAATCTAGGATATGCTTGAAAGATTCAAACCGCGGAAATTTCGTACGCTAATAACATTGTTGTTAGGCCCTTGAAGCACAAAATTAAGAAATATATCGATAATACCCTTCGATAACCGTAACATGTAAAAATTGTAATAAAACAAATTCGAATAAAAACATTTGTTTCGAAAATCTAGTCCATACTTTGGAAACTATGTATTTTTGAAAGTGTTCAACCTCATTTGGGACACCCTGTGCTTTTTGTGAAGAACCTAAAATTTTGTGAAACAGGTTTGGAGAAAGTCAATTTTTCTGTAGAAATAAGGGTTTTGGAGAGAGAAGGCTGATTTCTTTCGGAATTAAGCCGTCTCCTCCCCTTTTATGAACCACCCTGTGAATTAGAAATGCAAAAATGATCGGGTGATTAGATTGAGGTCAAAGTGTCAGAAGCGGTGACTAAAGAATCTGTGTCAACTGACCTGACCGCAGAGATCTGTCCACATTATTCAATGAAGCATCCAAACCCGTCATGATCAGTTGAAACAAAGTTGGAGAAGAAGAAAAAAAAAAGGTTAAGAAACAAATGTGATAAAAAAGGGGGTCATTGAATGAGAAATCTGGTGGAGTCCGACCCAGGCCAGGGCAGGGCAGAAGATACGAAGAAAGTAGTTAGTTCTTAAAAACTTTATTTGCGTTTGGTCTGGAATTAAGTGGAAGTAAAAAGTCCAGGCCCTCATTCGTCCAACTGAACTCAACTCATCAAATCAATCCAGTCCATCGGAAATAAAATCACAGAAAATAAAATCCAAGTCACAAATGAAAGAATACGGATGAAAATTAAGTCAGAGTTTCAAAAATAGAGCACTTTCGTAGGTCAATCCGATTAAAACTCCCAGTTTTACACTGTTGTCAATATTCGGACCAATTTTTCCAACTACAAAGTGATTAGTATGATATATTATTTTGATTTTCTTTAATCCATGAAAGTCTGACATTGAGCTCTAGGTGGAAAACTACCAAACTAGCTAAAATTCCATTTGTAATATGAAGCAAGGATTAAATCTTACAGGGTAGTACATATTCACTCTCCCTGTACTAAATACATATATTATACGTTATTTTGCATTGCGTGGATAGAAATCTATGAACCACCCTGTAAATTGAATAGTAGATTGAGTAAGTCTAAGTCTGAAGTGAACCAAATCCCATTAGGAAAATTGAGAGCCGAAGTTGAAGTGAAGGGATTGTTGAGGATGAATTATAGCCCTCAGGATTCACTCAATATAATAGAAAATATGGAAATCCATGGATGACATATTTATGGGCCAAATGACCATCAATCCTTCTCCTTTTCTCCATACGTACGCGTACACGAAACCAGTAGGAAATGGACAAATTCAAATCAATTCACAAATAGGTATTTCATTCTCTGGATTCCCATGACCTTTATCCTTAAAGGTCCTTAAAGATCCAACAATTAGGGGGGTGACCTCCTAATGTAGAATATATGGGCGTTTATGCTCCTAATGTTAAAGAGATGGACATATGACCTCGGACTGTTTGGATATGGTTGTAAGACGTCCTAATGTTAAGAGTTGGGCGTATGACCTTCAAATGTTGAAGATGTTGTTGATTGAACCAGTTGAAAGTGTTCAGTGACCTTAAATATTTGCATGCCATCCACACCGTAAACATATTATAAGAAAAAGCTCAGCGTTGATGATATATTGTAGCCATTGATCTCCTGAACAACTTTTGTGAAGGTTCTACCCCGATATGTCTAACCGTTTATCCGCTATGGTCAAATGCGCTCTGTGACGTCACAGGAATGACGTTTTCATGACGTCAAAGCATGTATTTGGTTCATGTCTTTCTATTGGTCGAAAGGAAAGACTTTTCAGGGTAGAATTTTCAAAAAAAAAGTTGTTCAGGAGGCGACGGCCTACAAATCTATCGATTTTAAATTGCACACTCACAAGGGGAACGTCAAGGCGGATATTTTTAGAAAAATCTAAAATGCTTACCAATGAATTCTGATACGACAAGAAATCTGGAAAAATATATCACTCGTCGAACACTTCAGGTTTGGGTCGACTGTTGACCTTTATTTGAATTTTGGATACGTGTTTGTGCATGTGTGAATGGCATGAGACTGTCCTGTGCCTCGTTCGTCTCACTTTCCCTCCCGCTCTCGCTCTCTTCCCCTGCGTTGAACGAACGAACGGTACCGACCCGACACACAAACACACATCCAAAATTCAAATAAAGGTCAACTGCTGACCAAACTTGAAATGTGCGACGAGTGACGTATTTTTCCAGATTTATCATCGTATCAGAATTCACTGGTAAGAATTTCATATTTTTCTAAAAATATCCGCCCTGATGTTCCCCTCGTCAGTTGAAAGTGGGTCATATTAGCCTACCTAATCGTAAATGTGGAAGGGTTGACGGAGAAACGATCATGGTATGAAATTAAAAGGTAACAATGGACCTGGACAACAATGGGAGCTAATGGGGGTGGTTGTAAGAGTGAATTTGGTGAAAGAGCTAATGATGAGCTAAGTCGTGGTAGAGCATTGAGGGTGAGTGAAGCGGAAAGTCCCTGAATCCTCCAGGATTGAATCCATTAAGCGTGACTTTCTAGAAGTCCGGAAGAAGTAAGGTCTTGTTCCATCTCAACCTCAACCAATCACGAGGACAACAAAACGCTCCGTTCTCATGTCACACATTTTTAACAGTCTTCACCACGCACGCACGCACAGTCTCACGTCCAAAGAAAATCTAATGCTCTCTTCTAATCGTTCAAACCATTTCAACCTCCATGGCTGAGGCTTTTCATGAAAATAGACGGAAGACGGAGGGAACGCTAGAGCTAGAGCTAGAGCCAGTATTGGATAGCATCTGGACCAACTTGTATTGCATAGAAAGTCACGATTTGGAGAAAGCAACTGTTTTGACGACTTCACGGCTAAAGCCCCACAAATACTCAATACTGTATGGATCAAGTCCAATTTCAAAGAGAGATACCAACAATGGAAAAAATCTAGAATTCGGAGAAAGTCACGCGGATTTTTCAGTAATCCAGAATTTTGGAGAAATTTAGGTTTTGAAAGAACTCCAAGGAAAGGTGATATGTATTTCTAAAATTGGCAAGATTTTGCAGAAATGCAGAAATCTTAAGAAGAAATGCTAGTTTTGGAATAGTTAGTATTTTGTAAAGAAAAATAGGTCCCCCCTGTGAAAATTGAAAAATTCTGGGCTGAAATGCAAGCTATTTCCGACGTTCTACATTTCAAGTCAATGTTGAGGAGTACCCATTCAGATGTATTCCAGAAAATTTTGAAAAAATAGTTTTAGTTTTAACGTCTGGAACGTTCATAGAGTAAAGTGTTCATTCTCATTTTTGGACAAGTATTCATTTCCTATTCCGACACCATAATCATTTTAGTAAATCGTATGAGGTTGGATGTTGGGGATTATGTTCGTTTAATCGATTCGTCCTTCGATGAGATTTGTTTTCCTCACCTGATGGTTCGTCCACGATGATTATTAGAAATAAATAAATCCTTGACAAGTGCGCACTTCATTTTGAGGTTTGAGCCGGTGGGTCTTGAATGGATTTGATCCCTCAACTCATAAACTGAAGGATCAATGGATCAAAATAATATTTGCAAACTTGAGTACTCAATTTCATCCTACATATGCATATGCCAAATAATACGCTAGATTAATCTGCATTTATGTACATACAGAAAGAGAAAAGCTTCGGCGGAAATTTAATCCTTCGCAAATGTGGTTTGAAATTTGAATCTCGTCCATTTAATATTGAATGCGTGAACTTGAGTTTGGTGAAGCGGATCATGGGCTTTTCATTTCCACCGATGGAATTGTTTCTTGCTCCAGAATTAATCTCTTGAGGGTCACTTCCCACTTCAACATATTCCATTTTCTATTCACCGCCATTGCGATAATCCTAGAATTGAATTGATTGGTGATTGTAGTCTCTTTGTTTGTTTGTCGGAAGACTGGCATTTAAAAAGTGTGTTATTTGGTGAGAATGAATGTTGAGTGGATTTGGACTGAGGAGAGTATTCCCAAATGAGCAAACAAAGTGTTTACGTCTGTCGTGTCATCATCATTCCTCTCCTCCAACAAACTTAACTCTCCTAGTCTCAGTCTCTCTAGAATCGGGGGTCTAGAATTCTACAATTTTAGAAAATAGTCCGAGTCCAAACTAACCTCCACCCGCTTCCTTCATTCATAGTCCACTTCACTCTACTCTCACAAGGAAATATTTCATCGTGTCAAAATCAAAACCTAAACTTGTTTGTTTGTTTCTTTCACTCCTAATTTAAGGTTCAATTCTAACATTTCTCAATTTGCACTGAATTTACAAAATATGGTTAACTTTAGGAAATGCAGAAATATTTCTACATTCCCTAGGTCAAATGTGTATATGCTGCATGGCATAGCACAATACCAAGGATGACTCAATTTTGACAAAATTGATGGAAAACGTACACCATTGGATTTCCTTCGATTTTTGGTATGTTGTAGCCCTTGTAATCCTGAACAACTTCTGTGAAGGTCATATCCCCAAAAAATAAGCAGTCGAGCGTGTGCTATGTCATAGAGTGAATGCGAGAGTGAACGTCACTCTACGCCATATTACACGCCGACCTGAGTATTTCTAGCTGCCAAACGGTTAGACTTTAGGGGGTAGGACCTTCACAAAAGTAGTTCAAGATCACATGGGCCACAACATATCAAAAATTGAAAGAATTGCAACTGTGTACATTTTTCCATAAAGGGTAAATATTTCACCCCAGGAAGGATAGCCGTAGCCGTAACCCTCCACGCTGGGGAAATTGGCCCAGCCTACGCCATCTGTTATTTTGACCAGTGATTTACAATTGAAGAACCTCCTTCGTGAAGGTGGACTTGGGAAAGGAAGTCGGGTAAATCTGAAGGAATGGTGTGTTTGGTTTAGTGAGTCTGAGCACGAGTAGTGAATCCATACATAACCATGAAATTACTCTGAATTGGATTTCTGGGATGACTCGAGATGGTGAATTCCAGGCCGTGTTCCATGGAAGGGAACGTGGAGCTATTTCCTTCACGTTCACTTCAAATCTCTTCTCCTTCCCTACAAATCCTCCACTGACATGTGAATTACTCAATTTTAACGCTCTCTGTCACGACGCCTTGTTTGTATAAACGACGGACACGACAACACCTCACCAATTCCTCACGTTGACAAATGATTCTGGACACAGCTCCAATACCCTAATTAGTTCTCTCGGCACAGCTCAAACTCAGACACGTGGTTCACTGTAAAACGAAGGAAGTATAATCAACTCAGCATTTATGCTCAAAACTGGTGACACTACGTTTATGGAGACCTTTTCTCTCAATTGTCACAGGTTATGACGTCAGGGGGTCAATGACGTCATGACAAAGCATTAGCGGTATGGCCAAAACTATTAGCTTGCTGAAAGAATCGAAGCACTCAAATCTTACTTCGTTTCGACAGTATGACCTCACCTTAGGTGAAACAAAGTCATGCGATTGGATTTCCTTCCATTTGGCCCAAGGACCCTTAGTAGGAGGAACAAATTAGATATATATTCTTAGCACTTTATCATCGACCTATAGGCTCAATGTGTAAATTCTATTAATGTTCGTCTAACTTTAATGGAGCCTTCTGACGTCATAAAAATAACAGGTTGTTGGTAGTGACACTTCGGTACATTGACCTCGGGTGTTG
>JAQFYE010003610.1:0-14886 GCA_034694305.1 Protaphorura glebata
GATGGAAAGTACAAAACGTTATAGGTCTTCAACAATCTAGATTCTACTGAACCGGGTGGTGCTAACTTGAACATAGGTAGAATCTAGACTGTTGAAGACCTATAACGTTTTGTACTTTCCAGCAAGTACTCGTTCACGAAGCCGAGAAATTTCGGAATAAGTTTAAATCCTATTTTCAATACTTTTATATAATATTGATAGAAATCTGGGATCTTTGGTTGAGTCGGAAGAAATTCTCTGCATCAAATTTGAAACTTTGTTTGAAATTTTGAAGAGAGACTCACTGGACGTTGACGAAGGCTTCGTCCTTGATTTGGCTTTGAGGTAAGGGTGCATTTATTTATTTTACGGCTACAGTTTTCAATTCCAGGATAGCCCACTTACCTAATATCTGGTTTAATTTTTGAATAGGTGGGCTGGAAAACAATGCAGCAGAAAACAAATGAAAGCAACTGCCGAGAATGAAAGAGAAGTTTTGGGAAAAGTGTTTTTTGAAATCAGATTTCGGCTTTTAACATCGGACAGAATTTCTGAATTAGTCTGTTCAGACATGCTCACTAGAGACGAATCCTTGGACATTGTTCTTGAGGTTCATACTCCTGGATACGTGACCGAGGCTGGTAGCTCGAATTCTAACAGGTTCAGAACAATGCATGAAATTCAATATACATATTAAGCTTATAATTTAGATATCGGTTAATTACAAAAAAGATATAATTCTCATTTGACAATTACAGGCTTGTAGTTATTCAACAATTACAAGTAATATCGGATATCCCTGTTTTGACGAATGATGTTAAAAATTATAATTTTTGATAATTATCGTATACCAGATATTCCCGATCTTGCTAGCAACAGCGAGCTTAATGTCCGTCGAAACCAAGTTTTGAAAGTTTTGAAAGAATACTGAAAGCAAATTTTGAATATTTTACTCCTATACAGAACCAAACTGGCTCCAGAAGTAGAGTTCAAGTCAAATCCTAGAATTTTTGGTCAGAAGAAGAAATTGATGGAGGTTGATGAATTGGAAAAGAAATGGAAAGAAAGGAACAAGTCTGACTATTTGAAAAGAAGGTCACTAGCGAAAGCTCGGGCGGATATATTTATCCGTGGAAATCCATGGGACAATAAGACTGCGGAGGAACTTAGAAATCATATTGAGCGAGCGAAAGGGGACTGTATTTTTGATCTGATAGTGGACAAATTGATCGAGAATCGTGGGGTGTTCCGTGTTCGGTTCAAATACAACTCTTCTGAACATTGTCCGACCGATTTGAGGTATCCTTCCTGGTTTGAATTTGACAGACCACTTTCAATTCATATTCAACTCAATTAAATTCAGTAAACCTAGTTTTGAGGTCTACTGAAAGTGAGGAATGCTCCAGAAAGACTCTAATCTTACTAAACAACAACAAAGTTTCATCAATAGATCCTTTGACAGGACAGAAACTAATTGTCCAGTTAACTTAGGGATAAACCTTATTATTAATTCAGTAATTACCATTATAGAATCATATGGAAATGAGTTACTTAATTAATTCCAATAATTAAATTTGAAAGAAATAGTAATACTACTAATTTAACCAACTATAGTAAGGTTTATTTTTTTGCATCTGAACCTTATTTTATTTTATTTCAATTTTCAAGTTTTCTTTTCAACCGCTTTTACGGCGATGAAAAATATTTTGAAAAGTTTTCTGAAAAGATTCCAGACGGAATCAATAATTCATTCGTCTGGTATTTTTTTGCAATAGTACTATCATCAGAAGGTCAAGAAGCCTGGGAAATATCAGTGTGACTATACGGACAACTTTATGAAAGTTGAATGACAGGAACGAACATGGAAAATTAAACCGGGGCGGGTGGCAAAATCCTTTCAGATTGTATGCATTTCTTATTTGTATTTCTCCCGATTCAATTGCCAGTGTATTTTAGTTATCCTAAACTTACTTGAACATGTGTTTTGAATGTTCAAAATTGTCCGGTTTCGTTGTCAAGTTTTGCGATTTTTCCTTACTTTTCAGAAATGTAAGTTGAATACCACGAAAAAAATTTCTGAAATACGACGGTGTCTTCTGGATTCATTTCGATTGGTGTTCAATGAGTTTGCGTTTACAACAGGTGCACCAGCATCCCTGGTCTAGGGCTATTTTTGTAAATCTAGACCTATGCATTTTCCGAATAATGATTACAAAAATTAAGATTTGACATAATATATTTATTGAATATTTTATTCAATTTGAAACAAAAAGGAATAACATTTTGCGGAATATACATGATTACAATGTAAAGATTCTTTTTATTGGATTACAAGATTCCTCGTGCCAGATGCAAGATTTGTAATATCAAATAATGGAATTGGATAATGATATAAAGATGTTGACAAAAGACAATGTAGGTATTATTCCAAAAGCACGTTGTACCATCGTGTGAAAGCATGCCACTAAATAGGGTCATTACTCAAATGTATGAAAAATCGTTTGTAAGGTTTACGAATACATTTGTGTCTATTAGGTTTAAACATATATTTTTTAACATCATTCAATCCAAAATGTACGTGCATTTTGTCCGTCCAAGAAGAAGATATGTAAATGTACCTTGAAAGAACATAAACAAGACTCCTATATTATGACTATTTTTTAACTCCTCGATTATCGAAGGAAATTGTATTTACTAATCGTATAAATCCGTACTAACTCCACAAAGCGTTTCCATCTTTGGAGAAAGTCTCCTCAGTTATAGCAATTCGGGTAACAAATGACCTTCGAATTGAAGCGATTGCTGTAAATGACTACCAACTAACAATGCAAATTCATTTTACATTATTATATTATATTAATAATAGCAAATATATTTTGTCTCATAAATATAACGAGTCGTCCAGCTCCTTTCATTCATACGACAAGGTCATTCAGGATCCTTTAAACAATTAAGTTTCCAACAAAAACGAACCGGACTACGACTACGACATACTTCTTGTACTATACATTATATAAAAAAACTTACTACCACGATTCAAGTGCACTGATTATCATGGTTAGTTCATTCAAAATAAGTTTACCACAGAGTAAAAAAGACACTAGCAGTAATTTTGATGATGACTCAACCGCCAATGAAACTAGTCAATGTTTCATGGTCGGATACGTCTTAAAAATACACCTTAAACATTAATTTCCCTGTAATGTCCGGACAATATTTTTCTTTGTCGTATCGTACCCTAAAGAATGTTTGCTTGAATAATTTTAATTGAAACTTTTCAAACTAATGGGATTTGTTCGGACCAACTGTTCCTCACGTTCTTGTCTCATTTGATTCAATGCTTTGGTTTTTACATGATCAATCAGTCTGTACTCAACAGATCCCTCTTCCTTTTGAGCAGGAACAACTGGTTTCTTGTGCAAATTGACTTTGGAATTATGTGATTTGGTCGACTCTCCAGGACTATTTTCAATCGCAGTACTACTCGCCTTACAATCAATTTGTAGATATGTTCCGCGGAGATCATCTGGTTGGTCATACTCATGATAAACTGGTAACCTGTGGTCATGTGGAGAAATAATTGGCCCAGCCCTTCGTCGAGGACTGGCTGGTAATGTACTTGTGCTGTTGCTCCCACCTTGGGAATGATGTCTTGACGCGGACGTTGATGATGATACTTGATTTTTAACTTGTGCCGGTGTTGGACCAAGTAAGAGTGGACTTTCTGGAGGTTTCCTTGTCCGATCAATCACTGGACCAACAGCTAGTGACATTTGTCGGAAATTATTCCTAGAGGGAAGCGTCATGGCTCCACTCGAATGCTTACAAGGTGGGAATTTATTTGGTGAAGGTGACAAGAGTGGTTTATTTACGTCTGGTTTCAATTTTCGATTCACTTTTGGTGGAGGGGTGGCAGAAGTAGATGGAGAAGCAGAAGTGGCAGAAGTGGCTGAAGTTGGTTCGGCGGGTGAAGGAATTGGATTCATTTGAGATGACTGGGAAGTTGGGAGTAACATAGCTGACGGATTTTGATAAATTGGACCAGTTGGACTAATATTTCCACCTTTTGCTTCAGATGATGATGTCATATTTCCAAGATTACAATATAAGGCGCCGGCAGAACTTGGTGGTGATTGCAATGATGAACAAGTTGAAGAGTCATCATGATTCTCTTCTACAAACGTTTCATCATAACGAAAGATATCCCGGGGCCCAGAGGACGGAGTGTGTTGTTGTTTTGTGCTGTTACTTTCGGAAGTTTCTGTTTCTGGAACGGTGATCGCAATCCCCGGCACTCCAGCACTTCCGACTTTTTTCGGTGGGCGTGGAGGGGCATTGACACTGTTGACTACAGCAGAGGAATTAGGTGAAGGAGTGGCAACGGTAGATGACTGTTCAGTAGATGGTTCTTTCTTCGCTGGGTGAGTTGCCCAGTTTACCTTTGGTGGGAATGGAAATGATGTCGTGTTGCAATAAATTGTCTCTTTACCATATGTCTTGTCATTAAAAAGTATTGGTTTTCCAGTAAAACATTCCGAAATTGGTATGTAGGCGCTGGATGCTGAGGAAAGGGTCGGACTGCTCTCATCACTTACAAGATTGTCGTGTTGTTCTTCAGACTCTTGAGGTTGATTATTTTCATCTGAAGGCTTTGTATACACTAGAATTTCAAAGAAAAAGAGAAAAACAATATTAAAATTAATAAGAGAAACACTTAAACTTAATATTCGTGTTTCAAACACTGATCCAAATGTCGAATGAAATATCTCAGTAGTAGTATGTTTGAATTAAGGTAAAGTGAACGGAGTGAAAGTCTACAATCAATTAATCAATCATCTTTATTTGACGCAGTATTTTCTGCTGAATGGCTTACTTAGAGTTTACGTTCTTATTTGGAAATTCACATTTAACTTCAGTGATAAAATTTAAATAAAAATTTAATTAAAAATTATAAAATTAATCCGGGAATTGAAGGTATACTTTTTGACTCGCACCAGTCCTATTTGCAACAATTAGTTCCAGATCAAAATTTGGCTGAAGTTTAATTTGAGATTAAGCTGAGTTCACTTGAGATTAAGTTGAGTTTTAAGCTGAGTTCAATTTGAGTTAAACTATTTTTATATTAACATTGGGTAGAGTTGTGCACATTTGGTTACAGTTTGTTCAAATGAAGTGACGGGGAAGTTTCACAGCACTGGCAAGAAGAAGGGATCCGGTTTTCACCTCTACGGATCACTTCTATTGCATAGCAACCGGGTCTCATGTTGGGAAGTAAAGTAGAAAAGGTTCAGAAATTCAGAATGCATTGTTTGGAAATGCACAGACAAGGGAGATTCCCTAAGTGTGAATTGAAGGACGATAGAGTCGGCAATGACATGGCCCCATTCCCATTTGTGGGCGTGCTTTGGGAGTCACATGGTCATGTAGTTAAGGAATGGGGCTAATTACCACACAGGTGGGGCGTATTAGCCCACCCTACCCTACTATTTAACGGAAATCGCACACTTTTTGAGCAATGTTGGAGAAATCGCACACTTTTGAGCAATATTGGGAAAATAAAACAATATAAAATTAGAAACTTTTGTGACAGCTGAGAAACTTAAAAGTACTTACTTTCGGTTTCCACTTCCGTGGTCTTGAGTCCACAAACTTGACATAGGCATGTGACCCATTTGGTCATTTCAGCTTCTGAGTCAGACGCCAAGTAGTAAGTACGGCTAGGAGTTCGAAGATTGAAGGTGTATTTGTGTCGATCTTGAATGGAAAGAGGGGCGGATATCTGTGGATTCGATGAGAAATCCAACTATTAAAAAACATTTTTCTAAATCACACACAGCTCCAAGCAAGGATTTACAACCTACTACGGGTTAAGCACACCATGAAATTCACAAATCACAAGATAGCCAATTGTAATGACAGACATTACCACATTGCCCCTACCCATTGGTCAAACATCCTAATTTATTAACTCTAGCAGACACAATACTACGTCAAGGGTTGTAATGTGAGAAGCGAACACAAATAACAACGCCACAAAAGATGGAAATATTTTGTTATTTTGTATAGTGAATGTACAGAATTATACAGAATTTTTTTAGCAAATGCACACATTAAACGTTCCACAGTATACATACGAAACAACAATAATGGACGAATACGTTTAAATTATTCTTTGACGTTTTCAGGACGTCGACAAATGTTTTCCACTGGCGCCCTACATAGATGATTTCTGGCTACCTTAGATTTATTCTATGAATTTCATGCGTTAACAAATAATTCCCATATTTTTCTTGTCTCACCTGTTCACACTCGTCTAAGTTAATACTGCCCTTGTGACGTCGACACGTATCATCGGTGAAATACTCCAAAACAAATTGATTCGGGAATAATCCAGCCTTTAGAATGAACCAACGTCTTCTCCACCTCTGTAAAGAACAAGAACAAGAACAAGAACAATATAATATAATAATGTTATTGATTTAAGTTAAGACTTCCCAATAAATCTTCATCAATTATGACTACTATTCTGATGACTCCTCATTTCATATGATGACAATAATAAATTCATAATAAAATATTCCATTCCTTTCACTGGTATAGTGTATAGATTGTAAGGGACTTTTCACTCCGTGATTCAAACTATGAATATGACTTATTACATTCTATGTGTACCCTTATCAAATCCATGAGCATTTGTAGTTAGTAAGTTAGTTAAGTACAAATGAGGATATGACATAATGATAGCATTAAGAAACAAAAGGCACACACACAAATACTTGGCACCAGACGCAGACTGCAATCACATGCCATGTCTACCCTACTTTTTTTTCAGTGATACTTTACTGTCGAATTTTCCAACTAAATAACTCAACGATTGACGATAACTTTTCTTGATGCGTCAATAATTCTGACTCATATTCAACTTCTTCAAAGCAATCAAACAAAAAATTATTTTGAACTAACGTACTCTTGAAACTTGGGTTTCTCAAAATAAACATAATGTAATTATTTATTCTATTTGATTCTTAAATCAGATTATGTTTACATTACAGTTACAATAAAAATCAATATCAAGAGTATAACCGAGACAGAGAGAATAAACAAAACACTTCAAATGAAAGTGGGACACATTAGCGTTATATGGTAGTAGATGCTAATCAATCAAAGTAGTTAAATATTAAGTATGATATTAATCGTCCCGGGAGTTGGAATATATTTGTAAAGCAAATTTTTCAACCTTGAAGAATTTTTTTGTGTCTCTTGCTGCGCACTCAACCCCTGACCTTAACTTCAAAGTAAAATTGTGAGAATGCGACTACGAAATACTACGAATACTTCGGGTCGACGAATGTAATGTAAATACCCATAAAATACAATTGAATTGGATTGAGACTTGCCGTCACACTTTGTAAATAAAAAAATAAACTTTTACAGAAAACTTTTGAAGAAACAAGACTTTTACGATTCAATGTCGACGTCAAAAATTGAAAATGTTGAATCGCCTGACCAAGAGAAATTTATAAACTAAAACTAAAGTTCTCGGCATGGTCTGGCTTTCAACTAAAGTTTACCAGTTCAGTTGTTAAGGACTTTATCGGAAAGTGAAACATGGTAATTTAATACTAGTCGCTCGGTGTCTATCATCAACTTCTAGTATGTAGGAATGGAATCTAATATGAGACGTTAAAGAATACTTTTTGTTCTAACTTTGCACAGAGTTGCTGAAAGTATCTGGCAAAGTTTAGTAATTACATTCATGTATTATGTACATTCTTCCAGTCTCACGCTCATGTCAGATCAGATTTCAGCAATTCATAATTCATTCTATTTTGAGGATAGAAATCAGAGGAAGAACAGGAATGCATTACAAAATTTAGAGTCTGAAATCTGATTCTAACTCGCACATTGCGCATTAACGGTTTGACTAGACGATTTTATACACCGATAATAAAATAAGTATCGGGAAAACCACGGCAGGTTTTATTTGATGAATTTGTCACCAGCACAATGCATTACAAATTGCAATTATAACAATCAATTTATTGGCCACTTGTATATGGATTTCCGGCAGTACCCGTGCATATAATAATGAAATTTTTATCGTCCCTTTCAATTCATGCATTTTCGGTTTACTTTCTCCATTTCTCTAATGGAGAAACTTGATATAATAAATCCTAACAAATTCTGCATAGGTGTAGTTTCTAAAGAAATTTTAAAATGAGAAACACAATATTTCAGTCGCATGATGGAATAATAGATATGGTAGTAGAGTATTTTGAATCCTAAAAGCTGTAAACAAATACTTTGTTTACTACGTAGAAGGACAAATACAAAGAATAATTGCACAAAACATTTTCATCATCAAAATTCCATTGCCAGACCCAAAATACCTTTAAAATGACTGTCACTGTCAGACTACGACCATTAACTCTGTCTATGTAAGATTAGAAATAATCGTATAGATTAACCCATAAAATTGGAGCTTTCAGAGCCGTCAATCGAATTGGAAATACCCCAGCCAGCGTGATAAATACACAAAGAAAGGAATAAACTGCTAGTCAAAGTTGTAGAACGTGGAATCGCGAATCGGGTAATTTTACTCTCTTGGAATTCTCAAGTGCATTGTGTCAATATATCGATTTCCTAGAATACCACAATTCCACACTATAAATTCCTAATTCCAGGCTATATTTATACTTTTAATGAACAGACAAATATTTTTGAGCTTGTGAGGGACTTGTGAACTCAGCTATGCTTTAAAATTTGATTGTTTGTTAGCAAAGTGTGGTGTGTAGGTCTCGAGATAGATGATGAGTGAGACAATATTTATTTGTGCCACGGCTCTTCGCTCAATGCCAATATTTATAGTTACAATTTCTTCGGAAGTAGGCTAAAACTTAAATATATTTGGCAGTATCAATGACAAGGCTATTGAGCCAGTAATTTACAGGGAAACCATTTTTTACGAAAACTCAGATCTGGCCAAAACCTACAGGGATTGGCGACATTCGTGTTTTGTTCCTGTCACGATTGTAGAAATCGTGGGCGCGTAAAACTTTTCTCTGATTTCCCTTTCCTATCTCCTATGCAGTGGCGGCACTTCTGTGGCAGCTTCAGTAGAATATCAATCAAATATGTTTGTAATATTGTAATGTTCCAAAAATTTCTTCCATTCAACTCAACAAAGAAAATTTTTATACTAACGACACTAGATGTAACTTTTCGGATTGGGTTTTGTGTCTATCCGGTTTTTACACGAACAAGGGTTTCCTTATAAGACTGGACATGATCGCTTTATTATGGGCATGGGGATCAGGATCGGAAACCAAGTAAATCTAAATTCGAAAACAGCAATGTTAAGCTCATGTTAGTACAAATATTAGGCACAAGTTCAAGTGAAATTCTAAGAAATAATAAAGCATTCTGATAGTGATAAGTGTATTGCTGATTATTTCAACTATTAAGCCGAGAAGCTTCGCTTGTTTCCTTGATAAGTGGGGACCTGACGAGCCTGAACCTGAATATTTTGCAGAGCACAGGCACCAGGCACAGGGAATCCCCAGCCTCATGACAAACAAAAATTATGCTAACTGAAATTAGCACTTTCAATCTTCCAGACTTAATCCCGAATGCATTTCCCTGTATGATGTTCGATTCATTGAATATTAGATGAGCGAAACTCGATCCTTTTCACCTGCATTCACTTGACATCTATTTTGCTCTTCGTCGTGTCTTACGAAACGAGATGCGAAATTACATGTGCAATTTACAAAATGAAAGTTCATAAAATGGCTTGAAGTTAAAGGAAGTAAAATTTTGTAACATGTGATGGAAAAGTTATTCAGAAAATGAGTAATTAATCCCGCGCAAAGTTTCCATAATTTGGAGAAAGGCGACCGGATTAACCCAAAATTGGTCCTTTAACTTCCTACAAAATTAAGCTTGCAAAATAGTAAAATAGATTCCTAAAATTACTGTAACAAGAATGCCAGGAGACTTTTCCTGGCGTCCTCCATGCAATTAGTTGCAAGCCGAGGAAATCCTTCACCAGTATGACACGGTCCTAGTTATTCTGAGATTGTCTAATGAAACCAACATTCGTCACTACTTACTAAATCACAATTAGTGATTATGAAACATATTGACCTCGTAAGAAATTGCTTGACATTTAAAGTAGCAACAGCAACTAAATTCCCACTCACCTGTACCTGTTTGAATATACTCCTTGTCGGCGGAGACTTTGTGAGCCATCCTTGATGAACCAAATCACTACTATTTGTACTGGTCGCACTACTGGTACTCGTCAGCGGTGGTCTTCGTGGTACTGGAGGACTTGGGTTGACCCTTCTTGTTGTTGTGGAAGTTGTTGAACTACTTGATTGTCTTCGATGTGCTGATCGACTACCAGTACCAGTAGCCGACAAAGACGTGGACGTGGATGTCGCGGTCGCTGTCCCCCCTCCTGAAGACATCATCAACCTCAACTCCGAACGGACAGTCTTGCAACAATTTTTCAGTACATTCGTTCCTGCTCGACCCGCCAGTTCAAAGTCTTTTTTGTACGACGTCGCCGTAATAATAATTCAAATGTTATCCAATTCGTCTGTTACTTGTCTTAAAATTCTCTAATTATATATCGCAAGGAAGGATGAGCACGGATGGATATCATCAATTATATATATATTACGTATAAATTATAACCAAATTATATTATTCCCGTTCGTATAAAATTTTCACTTGTATTCCTTGAAGACACTTTCGTTTTAATTTCCAGTAGTAATTGTTAGCCGGTAGCAGTAAGAACTGTTCGTATTGGTAATGGTATAGAAATGCAAAATATCCTCCCTCGTAGTCGTCGAAACACTGAAATGTACAAAATATACCATAATCAGTAATGTATTAATAACAAGGTTAATATCTTCTCAATGTACAGGCGCGTCTCTCTATAAATCGGAACTCTCTGAACCAATCATATCATATTTTAAAATATCAAGGATTTCGATAAGACATTCGCCGAAACGAATAGTGTGATCCGAATACTTTCTTGGAGAATAGGCTTCCATTTCGACTAGGGAGGGTACCCCTAGGAATAAAACAAAACTCCAGAGCAGAAATGCTTGTTTAAAGCAATTACCGCGCTTAAAAACGGATTGACGGTAATTCGATACACAGAGAGCCCACTGGACATGAGTATTGTGTAAAATGAATTATAATTGTAGAATGACTGAATGACGCACCTCGTGAGTGTCGTCGTCGTCGTCGTGTACTGCTGATTGATCACAATTCACAAATGAGGCAAGGAAGGACTGACTACTCTCTCCTTTCTAATCACGTAGACGTAAAACGTAACTGTCGTATCGTTCGTATCGTAATTCCCCTGGCCCGGGGGCTTTTTTCCGTAACAAACAACGTAAACTGCTCGGACACCCAACCCAGAAAAACTAGACACAAACAAAAATCCACGGTCTTACACCTCAACCAACTTTAACTTGCACTTCCACTTAACACTCCTCAAACTTATTACTTAAATCATTAACGATTCTAAAATTACAAAACTCTAATTAGCGTTTTTCCAACATCTAAGTAGATAGATTGTAGTATTGTAGACTAGTCCAGTCCTCTAGTCAATATCAGTTTGATTGGTTTAATACCTGTAAGACAAAATAAAATAATATACCACAAAATTAAGGGTCAATTGTCAATTGGACCCCTGCAAGGTCAATTACTAATCAAGGTGATCATCCACTGCCTAATGTGTATTTCTTTCCTTGTATTTACTAATTATTCCGAAATTATACGTTATTCAAAACATTAAATATGCATTTTGTAAAACTAAATTACTGGGAAATGTAGAGGGCGTTACTCTTAACCGTTGGTAAACAAATGTTTTAACGTTAGGAGTATGTTAGTCTCAGACGCAATTCTTTACGAAATGTATATCTCGCCCTTTTAGCATCTTATTTTCTATTTCGAAATGATCCACGTTTCAGGGTGCCAAGAATTAAAAGAATGTCGGAATATCAATGCTCGACGATCAAAACGCGGGTCATGGTAATCAAGTACGGTTGGTAACGATTTTCGCAAGTGGATAATTGTAAATTTAATGGTTAGTAAAATAAATTGGTTGGTAGGTTTACCACTTACATATCGTATTATGCATCATCATCAGTCTCAACTTTTTTCGACAAACAAGATTTTTCAGTTAAAATAATTAGTATAATTATTGTGATATGATATGAATATAATGTCACGTAAGGATTTTATTAACGATCGTTTTAATTTGGTATTTTGTCAGTGTCGTGCTTCTCAGCCGTATTAAAAATAACTATCGTCACTATCCACCATTAGTGATCAATAACATTGGTAATTAATTGATAATATTGTCATAAAACACGTTTAACACCGGAGTTCTTTAATGTCAAACGGTGGATCGATATCCGGGAATCCACGATTCTCCCACACTACAAGTTGACCTTTAAGAACGTCTAAAAACATAATGCACTTCCACGCTGTCAGTCACTGATGAATAAATCCTAGACGACTGGCAGATGCTACTGGGCGGTAATTAATCAGTTAATTCTATTGTGACGACACTGACTGGACTGATTAAATTCTTTAGAACCCAATCCACGTCATTACAAATCAGTCCAGTTCCATCCAGTCAGGTCGGGCACGCACTTAAACACTTTGACTTACGAATATAATTTTCCTGTACTAATTAATTAATTAATTCGCATTCACGCCATCAAAATACGTCAGATGACGTAATCCGTGTTTTTACGACACTGATTAATTCATTTCTCAGTAGTGTTGGTTGTTGATATTACCACATTTAGATAGGACACTCCAAGGCGTAAAAATTAATTTTTGAGAGTGAGATTTAGTATTAAGAAATGGATGATTATTTTGGTAAAAAATAGGCCGTTTTTTGATTTTCCTTGATTGTTATTTAGAATATTACAACGTACGTCTAAAAAATACGATGTTGGTTTGTTGGATGGATGGAGGATAATAAATATTTGTTGGTGGGTAAGTGGAAAGGCTATGAGCATTTGGCATTTGGGAGTGGATTTGATTTCCCCATTCCTTCACGTACTTTGTATGCCTTATACCACTTGAGTTCCTGCATAAATATTATAGACTACACGGTGGCCCAAAAATCATGTTCTAACTCTGGAAATGCAAGTTTAAAAATTGTAATTTGTGATTATTGGATGAATTGTGCAATGACTCAGATCTCACCCATAATGGATGACTCATCGTGTATTTCTACGTGGGAGAAAGCCCCCAACCGTGCTATGCAGGTTCAGAGTTCACCTCATTTTGACCAATGCATTACTGCAATATCATCACACTACATCCAATGTCTTTTTAACCATCATTGGGCATTCGCATAGTACCAGACCAGACTTTCCCACGCCATCAGGGTACGCTACTGAATTATGAAAGTGAAATTGGGGAAAACCCCGGCATATAGAACGTAAAAGCCTCACAGTACATGCAACAGCAATTTTACGGTTATATTTCTATGAAAATTGACCAACTATATTTGGAATTGAAATTGAGTCGATTTGCTGCACAGTTTTAAATTGTACAGGGTGTACCAGAACAAATGTCCAGTTGAGTTTTGAGCTATAGTAGTTTCAAGTATTGGGGACCTGGACATTGTAAAAAATAACTGGAGTTTTCTATTTTGGTTTCCATGAAACTTACGATAGGACTTGGAATTGGAATTGAGATGATTATTTTCATGAATATGATATGAAACCGGTCGCTCCGGAATAAGTGTTTCAATTTTTAGGGATTCTAATGTGGTAGTGTTTAATACTTATAGTTTTCCAGGAAATACTTGATAGTGGTGTTTGAGTTGTACTGGGTGGGAAAAAGTAATTCCTCTCTCATACTTTTTTATGTAGTATTTCAACGAAATTGTTTATGATTATGTTCGATCTCAATGGTTTGATTTGTTTTCGCATCCAAATTATTATGATATTCTACAGGATGTCAGGTTTGCCTGGTTGACTACTTGTAAGAATGTATTTGTAGTTGTCAAACTTCCAGTTATTCCTGACTTTCTTCGTAAAAATGATATCATACGCGGCATGCTGGAATAAGTGGTTTGCACTTTAGTTGTGTTGTTCCAGCGAGCCAATTTGATTTCCAAGGAGCTGATAGAATTGGAATTGAAATGATTGCATGCATATTTTACTGCACATTGTGTACCAGAATAAAGTTTTGAACTTTGAACTACTCTGAAGGAACGAGGTTCCAGTTAGATTTCTATGGAATTGTTGGACTTGGAATTGAGCTTATTTTGGGTACACGAACAAGACTGTACATACAGTAGGTGGTGTTCAGCTAACTTAACTGCTCTAAATTAAAAAGTTATTTTTCTAAGATTTTTGAATTCAATTTATATGAAATTAATTTTAATGAAATCAGACATAAGACTTGAGTCGCTGTGATAATGACTTTGATTTGAATATAGTTCTGCGATTCGATTATTTACAGTTCGTTTTTCGCCAAATTATTTAAAACTGTAGGTTGATATTTGGATACTCTATAGAGCAAGGTGACCATTATTTAGAGAACCCAAAGTAGGACATTTCCAAAAACTCATTTTATCTACACTGAATGCATTTTTCCATCCATTTTATCTACACTGAATTCATTTTTTCTTCCATTTTATCTACACCGAATTTATTTTTTCATCCATTTTATCTACATTGAATTCGCGTTTTAATCCATTTTATGTACACTGAATTCGTGTTTTCATCCATTTTATCTACACTGAGTTCATTTTTCAGTCGGATAACCCGTTGGAAGATTTGCCAGATGTCTTCTACAGACACTTGGATTCACAACAACTAAGAGTCGTGTCTAACATTTCAGTTTACACTTTGTAAT
>JAQFYE010003611.1:0-14886 GCA_034694305.1 Protaphorura glebata
ACTACACTGCGGGACTCCACCAAAAATATTTCTGAACCACCCTGTAGTGTAGTGTAGTGTAGTGTAGTGTAGTGTAGGGAGGAGTGGACTGGACTGTTGACTCTTTAACCCTGTGCCGTTTTAATTTCTCATAAATCTTGTCCGATTGTCCACCAAGAAATTGGAAGTTATTTGTGCCGTGCGGTGCCAGTGCCTTGCCCTGTATTCCATTAGTGGAGAAAAGAGTTAAAAAGTCCTCGTCAATTATCCAATTGATGGAATCAGGGACTAGAGAATGAGAGCTAAGTCTAAGTCTCCTACCCCAACCTCGAGCACGTACTTGACTAATTCCACCAATCTCGTAAAAAATAATACAAATAAATACAACCGAGTCCAGTCAACGGAGGTCTGTCCACGGACCACTCACAATAACACTAACCAGAAGTGGGTCACAGTCCAAATAATTCAACCCATTCTGTCCAGACACAAATAAACGAACGTCAGCTGTTTTTCTTTACTACCGTGCCGTATTTCCATTTCTTTTCGTCAAAAAGTACGAAAGAAAATAAAATGACGACGGTAGGATACGAACTCGGCACCTCTTATTTATGAATCTACCCTATAAATAAACCTTTCCTAATAAAATATAGAAGATCATTGTGTAGAAAAGTAGTTCAGAAATCGATTGCTTGCCAAATACACTTTTTTCTATGTCCACAAAAAAGTGAAGTGGGTAGGATACGAACCCATGAACTCCTACCGACAATGAAATCCTTACCACTGAGCTACGACGTCACCATAATTAGATTTGATTAATTTTTCATTCAATCATCCATTTCATCCGTACTTCCAAGCTAACCCGAAGCTTTCCAACTACGTCAAACGCGCGGATACGCCGCGCGCACACAATTCCGAGCGGCGCGCACTCGAATTGCAGTCTTAAAGCAACACAGACCTTATACCCAACCCAGCAACCACGCAAGCGTATCACTATCCACCTACCGGCGTAATACGGCCCTTACCATAAATTACGTCACGCCCAAAAGTGCAAATGGCGGGTGGGGCATTTTGACACTGGGTAAATTAGTCTACCTTACCATATATCGGCGAGTCCGAACCAGCGGAGAAAATGTGCAATTTATGGAAAGGGCTTTACCGACCACAACTCAATTTGAAAAATTGCGCGTGGGCGCGAAGCCGACGGACATTAGTGTTATTGCGCGCCATATTAATGTTGAACTCATGTATGTTAATGTTAGAAAGCACACCCAGAACTCTGAATTAATTGTTGGAAAGAACAAATAGGGACATAAGAAACGGATAAGGTGAGACATAAATAAATTAGACGCACGGTAAGGACAATTTGTCTCATCTTGGCCATCCTCACAGTCCTGGACACCGTCGCAGCGCGTTTCATTCTTCAGACACTTGCTTAGGTCACACTGGAACTGACCGTAGGGGCATGGGTCCTCTGAAATTATTACACACAAATAAAAAAAAGTAGGGTAAGGTCTCCTAGTTTGTTGCGGTGTCCCAATTCGCCCCATGATCATGTGCTGGATAAACGGAGCGTATTAGGACACCTTACCCTAATTAAGTTTTGCCTTCATATCAGTCAATTTCATGTTCCACTAAGTACAGTATACTCGACAACTTTGTATGGTAAGGTAAGCTAATACTTTCCATATGAATGTTTATCTGCCAATTTTTTTTTAAATTGTAGAATATTTTAGATAAAATTTGTTGTGATGATTGAAATTGTCGAGTATTCTTAGCAGAACATGAAAAAATTGAATTCAAATATTGTCGGCATTTTGTGGAATGCCTTTTTGGTTATGACGGTTTGTTAAAATTTAACCTGAGAAGAAACGCAGACATGGAGTAAATATTTTTCATTCAATGACGCAATTGTCCATGAACCAGTTTAAAAATTAATCCATTCAAGAGGTGACGGAATTTGTTAGTTTAGTTATTAATTTAAATTTAATGAAGATTTACGAGGGGTGTGGATGCTCAATTGAAATATCAGCATTCCTCAGAATTATTAACAAAGTATTATGTTATTTTACAAGGGAAATGTATGGAATGAAAATTAAGATTTACCCAAGACTTAAGCCAAAATTTCATACTTTTTAGCCTTTCTAACACTTTCTTACAATCTCAAGTATTTTTGAACGACAATACCAGGCATAAAGGTCCAAAATTATGAAACAAAAATTTACAATTTTAAAAATTGTTTGAAATAATCAGGACTTAAAATCTTCCTTGTTTTACCAAAAATTTATATCTATTCGATAAATTTTGACAATTGATGGATTTCCCTTGTAACTGTTAGCGTATTAATTTGTAGGACTGAACAGATTTCGTCATCACATTGCAATTTGAGTCTCCAAAAGTGCATTGAATTCGAAATTGAAACATTTAAGTGCATTTGTGTTGGTTTTGTTCAATTAAGTTCTTAATTCTTCAAACACTTGACCGAAAGAGCTGTCTAGCCATGCGAGAGTTAAAAACAATTAAATCCTCATAAAACTGTCATGCCAAATGCCATGTCATGCATAAAAATAACAGTCGCGCGGGCGTGCTGTTCATGCAGTGCATTGCCGTGCCATGCATTGGTCAAACGGGGAAACAAATTAGCCACTCTGTGACATGACGTCATGATTAAATAAATGAAATACCCGGAGACTCGCAATCCTTTTTCTCATCTTCTCCGTCCGGACAATCTTTCTTCCCATCACAAATCTGCTCACTACAAATGATGGTGACCCCGTCTTGACACGTCGTTTGGTCATCGGCTCGACAACCTCCGGTAGGTGGCACTACGACGGGCGGCTTCGTCGGTGGTGGCGCTAAATAATCATGTAAAGCACTCATGCAAATAGACAAAACCAAAACAAAACAAAAAATATGACCTATGACCTCATGCAATAATTTTTTTCTAAACGAATTTCTAAACCTAAAAATCCTGCCAAAAACCTGTGACCCAAAAAAAACAGGCCGAAATCCGGTAGTCGGGATCCAAAAAGTTATGGGCTGCACGGTAATATTGTAACGAAAAGACAGATATGAGCAAAAAAAAAGAAGCAATTTTTGTGTGTCTGACCACCGTGCTCTATCTCTGGTCAAAACTTGGAACTATCTTTGATCTTTCGGACAATCACGACTGAAGCTCACTCACGAATTGAAGACAAACATAAAAACGCCGCTTCCTTGACACTCATAACCAGTTTAAAGCTGAATTTATGCGTTCACTTAACGGAAATTGAACCCTTTGACCACACAATCACACTTTTTCTCTCTAAATTGATAAGATTAAAATCAGTGGGCTCTACAGGGTACCAATTATGTTATAGTTCACAATAATATTTCATTTCAAAATTTTTAAATTTCACTGAAGTTTTGAATTTCGACAAGCTTAAATAAAATTCCGAGATCATACAGTTTTTCCAAAGAAAATGTGATAAATAAGGACTGACCGCAATCAAGAGGTTCATCCGATCGATCAGGACAGTCGAAGAAATTATTGCATTTTAGACTTGCTTCGATGCATTTCCCACTCGTACACCGGAAAGCAGTCCTTGAACATGTCACTGGAAATATTGCACATATGCCAAACAAATAAATTTGATATCTATGCGGAGAGTATGGTCTAACCCTATTTGAGGGAACGTTATCAGTGTCATTTGATAACCATCGGTTCAAGGATATATATCTTGTGGAACTTGTAACGTAACAACTTGAACATTTATTTCATATTAAAAAAAATGAATTGTCTTCAAGTATTTAAATTTCTGGACAAAAGGTCAAGGTCAAACTGAGTCCTTACCACAATCACGTTCATCTGATTCATCATCGCATTCATTGAGTCCATTGCACCTTTGGACCTCCTCCACACATTTCCCGTCCCCACATTCAAATTCTTCGGGACGACAACGTGCTGAGTCAAAAATTACACAATTTTCATGAATTTATAGGTCACGGATTAAAATTACCTAAACAGTTCGTATTCTAAAGGTAGTTCTACACTATGACATGGTGTGAAATAATTTTATTGAATTTATTAACTTTAAGTTAGGTCGACACTTCAAATCCTGAAATTTAAATCTGAAGATTTTGTTGTGAGTTCCACGAGTATTGGCCTACCTTATCAAAAAAACTAATGTTGTCTAGGTTCGCTGACTCTGTCTTTTTCGAAGCCAGCAGTACTCATTTGCAAAAATGATTTTGTCAAACAATGCGACGTTCTTATTATTTGGCACGTGTCTTAAAAAAATATCTTGACAACCTGTCTGACTAGGAAGAGCGCTTGGATGCCTTTGGGAAGAAAACCAAAAAACCAATTTTGATAATGGATGGATTTACTTTTATTTCAAGATTTGTGATACAAATTGATGATTCTGCACTTTATCGACATGCTGACGGATTGCCTTTTCTTTTAAAAAAATTTTAAAAACTTCCTTCTAGTCAATTTTGAAAACTCCGAGTCAATTTTAGTCTCTAATCGTAAGTGCCGAAATAGAATATTATTTATTTTTTGTCGCACTTGCCGAATTATTTCCTATGTCATCATTACAAAATCTTAATGTAAAAAATATGACAAGTTTTGATTTGTTGCTGTGTCTAAGCGCAACCCACTCGACCGGGATTTAACAAAGTGAAATACAGAAAACAAAAGTTACCAAAAATTCGGTAATTCCAATTTCACTTTTTTTTCTTGTTTTTTGTTCGGATTCTTAGACAAACCAAAAATTCGAGTAAGGATGCCGAAAGTAGATTCTTATTCGCATTCCTTAGGATCGGCGAACCTTAGAACATAGGGTTTAGCTTAAGCTCGAAGGATTCCTGGAGTACTAACTTGTATAAACAAAACGGAAAGCCGAAATTGGTGTCTGAAGTGTGGGAGTTTTTGTATATTTATCTTTCCAGAAAGATGGCTCAAGGTTTTCTTTGTTCATTTGCTCCGCCGTGATCATTAGCATTTCTCATTCCCACCAAGAGATGAAACAAACGTCTTAGACAAACACATTCACACATGGCCGATCTCGGAATTTATTTTAATACCCGACCAAGGTCAAAATGGACAAGTCAAAACTCCCGGGTATTTCCCGACCAATTGTATTCTACGCGTAATATGGACACCTTGTACTCGGACAATTAATTATGAACCACCCTGTATACTTTACCGAACTAAACAATTCAAGTTGTAGACAAAACTAAAGCCGTGAAGCATTTAGGATAAAAATACTGCGAAGCACTTCAAAAAATTAAATTCGACAAACATTTTTTTTAATTCTAAAATTTCGAAAACACTTTTCCAAAAACTGACCTGGTGCAGGTGGACAGCCGTCTTCATCTGACCCGTCACGACAGTCACGTTTTCCGTCACATCGAAATGAGAGGGCGACACAGTCACCATTGCGACAAGTTAACTCTTCCTCAAGACAAGTTGGCTCTCTGGGTGCTAAATTGCCAACGACGGCACAAAACACAACGGAGAGCAAAATTGTTAATCAGCGTCACACGTACGGACTGGACGGACAATGGACAACAGTTTTGAAAAAATACAGAGAATGTGTCTTTTCGAAATATTTTTTTACTTTTACAAAAATTTGAATGAAAGTATGGCATTACCTCCGATATCTTTGATTGAAAATGCTTCCCTTGAAACCCTCATCTGTCCAATCCTTCCAACCTCAAATGCTTGTTCAAATTCATCTTCAATTTCTTGCCTTGTCATCGTGTCACTCTCAATCCCCATGTCAAACTTACAACGAACATGATCCTTTTCCTTGGCTTTCCTGTAACATATGTTTCCAATTAACAACAACGCAGACTGAAATGCATACTTGATAGCGTGGGGAATAAATAGCATAAAAAGCAAGATAATTTGACAACTTCCCTACAAGGTAAGCTTATACTGTTCAAAAAATTAAACTTACGAGAATTCGACGACTTGAACGCTGGTAGTATCAAATGTTGTGTGCTCCGTGATGGTTTTCTCCAATTCAGACTCATAAACGCGCCAAGTGGATGATGTATTGGACGTTAGTGTCGTTGTCCACGTTTTCCCAATTGTCATCGTCACACGGTAGAATCCTATATACGAAGAACAAATTCATTAAATAGTGTTTACCGTCCGAATGTTGACAACAGTGCAAAACTGAAATTCTTAACCATAGTAGAAAATATTGGTTGAACTAAAAAAATGATGCTAAGCCCGTGGGATGTTGATTTTCTGTCATTCTGAGCTTATTCGGATTTTCCTTTAATCCTCAGTATTTTCCGGAATTCGTGTTATTTTCCGGAAATATTCGATATTTGCTGCTTCGAGTTTCCTGGAAAAATTTGGGGTATTTCGAGATCGCTTTGAACGTTTCGAGCATTTTCGGGAACATTCATGATCCTTTGGAACTACTCGGTACTTTCCGCCGGTATTCGGTATTTTCCGAACTACTACGAATTTTCCGTTGTCATTCGGTAAATTTCGAGACTTTCCGTTCGTATTCGGTAATTTTCGTAACTACTCGAAATTTTCCGTCGGTATTCGGTACTATTCGGAACTACTCGGAATTATTTGTCGGTGATCAATATTTTTCGGGGGAAAAACGTAAAGCAGCTTACTTCTCTTATAACCGGGTCTAGGTCTAGGGGGTCGATCCCCTGACCCATCATGGTCTCCAGAGGCTACCAAATCTTCATCATCTGTTTCCCTAACTGTACGAGATTTGACTGCGCCATCTGACGTTTCCGGTGGAGGATCCTCCGTCGTCCTTTCAGTGGTCGTCGACGTCTTTGCGGAAGTGTGGGTGTCATCCTCTTCACCAATAGCGCCAAATTCAAAGCTCCCAAAACTGTCATCAAAATCATCTTGTCTTTTGCTCCTGCTCTGAGTAAATCTGGATAAAAAATTGGACGGACTCCACCATCCATGTTTTTTAAGTGCGACGTGATTTAAGTCCGATTTATTTTCTGGTGTCTGCAAAGAAGAAATAAAAAATTTGGATGAGTGAGTGATTTTAATTGCCGAGTAGTTGAAAGGTTTTGTAAATAAATTCAATGGAAATGGATCCAGTGTCTGTCTGCCAAAACTTTTTGCACACTTTTTTTCTCCAGCCTTATTTTTCTATTTCTACGCGTCTTGCGAAATTGCTCATTTGAATGCATGCGTGCAATGCAATGCAATATTCAATAATAATATGCTGTTCAAGTACTTCCTACAAAACCAACAAGCAAAGAATACGACAGGGTGTCAAATATGTACTGTAAGGTAGGCAATCCTTACAGGGTTGGGTTCTTTGGAGTGGCCCCACTGAAATTTTTCAAAGTTTCAGCTCCAAGGACCAAAATTTTTTTTATTGCATATCTTCACGAATCATGTAATTTCAAGCACTTTTTACCTCTATAAATTTTTTTTACAAAATTTCAAAAAAATTAAGTACTGTATGTATGTAACACTAACTCATTCTCGACCAAAAACATATTTGTGACCATGTGGCTCCAGACCACGAGTTTTCTTTTCGTCAATAGTTTTTCCGCTGAGTCAAGTGAAGTTGGAGGACGGAAAGATGAGGTGGATGAAAAAGTCTAGACTCTGCGTGGGGGAAAGACTGTGAAGAAAATGGAAACCTGACACATTCCCATCATCTCCAATTCACAGACACAAGAATATTTTAGTGAACCACGAACGAACACTCTCATTGTCACCCACAATTGATTGGAATCCAAAACTTTAAGTTCTCAAATGGAGGAATATGGAATTCATTTAGGTTTTGAGTTAATTGAAGAGATTCGTGCTATAATTGAGGAGATGTGTGCCATTTCGGCAAATGTCACTCTTCAAATGTCTTTCGACAACTCCATTTGTCTGAATGTAAACCAATTCCACTGAATAATCTTATTAAGTACAATATTTCAAAACAAATATACAAATTGAACTAGAATACTAGAATCATTTCTCACAAACTGTTCTGAGTAATAAATCAAATTTTACTAAAATCTCCCACGCACGCACGTGTGCAAAATACAAGGCGGGGTGAAATAATTGCAAACTATTACAATTATTGGGGCATTATGATGCAAGCGCGATATCCTTGGTATTTCGCTGTTATACAATGTCATGGTGCATAGAATTAACAATACTTTGCAACATTTTGAACGAAAATTTGTACAAGACATGAAATGTTGCAATCATTGCAAGATTTTATGTATTGTGCAAAATTCTTCATAAGAAATTATTCATCCGGTTGAAAGATTGAATAATTATTTTTCAATCTTTCAACCTGATGAATGATTTTTTTGAATTTGGCACTGTCGTATCGTAAGGAATCAGGTGTGAAATTTTGTTTCAGGTGTGAAAATGTTTAGTAATTATGATTTGCGGAAGAGGAAACGTGTTTGTGCAAATAATCCGTCAACGCCAACCTTATCATAATTGCAATTTCTATGTTCGTATTCAATTCCAATTATTAACACCTAAACTGGGAATGAAGTCCTAATCATGACGCGCGTCCTTTAATCAGAAATCTGAATCTGAATCTCTTTGTGTGTGGAAATTCGAGAACCACCAGTAGGTAGGTGCGGACAACACGAGGTGAATCATAACACTGACATTCTAACACCCTATTTATGGAACACCTTGTGTAAGGTAACCTGTTAGATGTAATGGGATATTCTTGGAGGTGCGTTTCCCATTAAGAGATAATTTATGAGGAGTGAATTGGAGCACGTGCTTGAGACAGGTAAATCCTGATGCCTAATCAAGTGACAAATGTCCCTCACAAATATGAATTACATGAAAGGAATCCCACCCTTGCAGTGATTACCAATTCTTTGAACGTATCGCAGGACCAGAAAGGCTTTTCACCCGAAAATGTAAATGAGGTGAAAAATTACCCGGGTGCCGTCCGTGCGGTGAGGAAGATCAGGTATTCTGGAGAAGTAATGAGTTGAGAGAGGCTGGGATGGGGAGACAGTCTCAATCCCATCATATTCATGATCATGGGGCTCACTTTCGTGTCAAAACTCTTCCATGCAATATTAAGATATACTACCCAGTCATTTTCAAACAAGATTTTACTAAAAATGCTCCACTTCACAAAGGCTTAAGTATAAAGTCTATTCTAGTCAGCCTTACCTTACCAAACCTAGTCAAATATAGAAGGAACCTCGATTACTAGCTCCCCCTGCTACTTTTATGTCTATCTTGTCGCATCATGCGCGGCTAAAAAGTTTCGAAATTTCAAAATGGCCGTTGTAAACACTTTTATTTTTTAGTTTTTGACCAATTATTGGCAGCCGATAATAATTTTTTTTCAGAAATATTCGGCGTTGTTCGGGCATGCTTGGAATTTACGATATCAATCGTTGGAATATTCGGCGTATTTGTAGAATTACAATCAAATATTCCAGAAGTCATCAAAATCCAGACAAATTTAGTGCAATATTTTAGCCAATACCGCCAAAAACGTGAGAATTCATAGAAAATCTCCTTTCATTCATCGTTTTTTCTTAATTTCGAGCAATATTCGGGAATTTGTTGAATTTACGGCCTAAAACCTAATCCGAATGTTGAAAACAGTGTTTTCTGATATTCCATCAAAATCCAGACTTGGTGCGATTTTTTAGTCCATTCGGCGGAAAACGTGAGAATTCATAGGAATTCCCCTTCATTCATCATTTCTTCTTAATTTTGGAAAAGATTCCTTCGGAAATACTCGACAATTTGTAGAATTTACGGCCTAAAACTTAACCCCAATGTTGATAAGAGTTTATTCTGATATTCCATCAAAATCCAGACCAATTTCGTGCAATTTCTTAGCCATTAATGCTGAAAACGTTAGAATTCATAGGAAATCCCCTTCATTCATCTTTTTTTTCTTAATTTTGGACAAGATTCCTTCGGAAATATTCGAGAATTTGTAGAATTTACGGCCTAAAACATAATCCGAATGTTGAAAACAGTTTATCCTGATATTCGAGGCCTAATCGAAGCAATTGACTAACTGTCAACATTGAATTCCATGTAATTCCGAAACAAAGTCCCAAATAACATGTGGTCTAAATAAAATACACAGATTTTTTGTGTAGGTAATTGACCCTCGCCAGAGTAGATTCTAACGTTGAATTCCTAGACATTTATTTTATCTTTTGCAAGGGTGTGACTGGGTTGAGTTTGAGTGTAGTTTAATGAGTCTCCTTCCTAATCCATCCGAGCAATAAATAAAAGCCCAAAATCCTTCCTACTTAACCCAACGGAGGGGAAAAAACGTGGGTAATTTTTGAGTGATAGGAAAAGTGCTACGGCCATGCTATACGAATACAGCACAGGGGTGTGTTGTGCTAAATTTAGAACAAGTGGAAGTAAAACGCCGACATAAAAATCCACAGAGTACTAGAGATTTAGAAAATGAGGACGTCGATACATTTGGAGGATCCACTTCACTTTCAAAACTCAAAATCCTCGTAAAAGTCTCAAAAAACATTTGTTCCTGTTTTTCAGGGAGTAAAGGGTGCGGGTGAGCAGGCATGAGTCGGAACGAGATCTGTGTCAAAGTCTCCAGTTTCAAAATCTCTTGACGATTCTGATTTCTCAATGAGTGCGACGGGACAGCCACATACCATATTTGTACATTCCACGACATTCTTGTCATTCTTACATGCATACATATACATAATGTACATCCATGTCATGCTTGTCTGACATGTCGTACATTCACTATCTGGACCATCTTCCTTCAATCAGGCACAAGTCCCGTACTATTTATGGGTTTTGGTACACGGGCCGTTAGAAAAAAAATCGGGTGTGAGGGGTTCCGGGTTCTGGCTCACTATTCTTTGCTGGATTTTGTAGGGTTTCATGGAATTCTGCTACATTTTGTTACCTATGGAAGCTAAAAACTCCAAATACCCATGAAAACTCCAAATACCCATGAATACTCCAAAAACCCATGAACACTACAAAAACCCATGGAAACTCCAAAAACCCATAGAATCTGCAATCTTCAAAAACCTATGAAAATAAAAACCCGTGAAAAATCCAAAAGCCCATGGGAATCCCTAAAACCCATGAAAACTCCGAAAACCCATGACCACTCCAATAACCCATGAAAATTCCGAACACGCATGGAAACTCCAAAAACCCATGTAATTTACATGGGTTTTTACAGGGGTTTTTATGGGTGTTTAAAGTTTACATGATGTAAACTTTAAACACCCATAAAAACCCCCAAAACACTTGAAAACTCAAAAAACCCACGAAAATTCTCAAAACGCATGTAAACTTATAAAGCCCATAGAAACCCAAAAACTAATCTAAACTCCAAAAACCCATGGAAACCCAAAAAAAAAACATGAAAACTCCAATGTCCCATGGAAACACTAAAAACCCATGAAAATTCGAAAATACTTTGGAAATTCTGAAAACCTATAGAAACCCAAATCCCATGAAAACTCCAAGAACCCAAGGAAACTCCAAGAACCAAAGAAAAACCCAATAACACATGGATTACAAGCCAGCGAAATTGTTATATAAATTGTTATAAAAAGCGGAATGTTTGCGATGATTTTCTGCATAACATGTTATTAGTTCTCTCAGAGAGCAGGTGCCATCCAATTTCGCATAAAAATGTACCCCTAGTAGTAGGAAAATAGAAATGGAGAAGAAATCCCTCTAAAGTAAAACTTTGTCGATAGCATGGACTCCCGTCCCGACACATACTTATTATGCTATTTAATGACGAAGCACGAAATCCAAATATAAACACGCACTTAATTTATGAAGTCTGGACGCAGCCTGTCATGTACGAGTAGACGGCAGACATTCGCCAAAACATTTAAATATGTACTTGTTCCAGAAACAATAAAATCTGCGAATCATCCTATTTTTTGCAAACATTTTACACTTTGGTTTATTTTTTTAAAGGAAGACCTAAAGATGTTTTAAGGTGAAATTGATCTGGAGGTTCAGCTGGCATTGGGAATCGTTAAACTTGTACACTGTATCTTTAAACCACACACAAGTTCATCCATTCCCTCATTCACAGGATTTTCGCGAATTGGTCTGGCCAGCTGGAGCCAAAGTTTTGGCATTTGGCAATCTATGTCTGTCTTTGTGCCAGGAAATACTAACATTTACATCTGGAACGGCGGAGGAATTAACAACCATCCTAAATTCTCCTCTTCTATTTCTGGAGAATCCAAATCTATTATGATCTTACCATTTTTATTATCACTTTTGGGCCTGGCCCTGCAACCTTACCACTTGGGTGAAACATATAAAAAAAATTGAAAATTGAAGTTGATTTTTTTTGGGATTAATATATTATTGTCCCCTAAAATAATAACTTTTCCCCCTGGTCACTTTGCCCCCTGGTCATTGTGGCCCCTGGTCACTTTGCCCCCGGAAATTAGTCACAATTTCCCAACGTTTTTTCCTCAAAATACAAGTCCTTTACACGTTCTAAACCTCTGAAAATAACCGCGTTGGTCGTTCGTTAGTGGAAATCTTTCAAGTGTACTCAGAAATATACTAAAATGGACATTGCCGATATTCTAGCTCAAAAAATTTAGAAGCAGCAATGACTCGTGTAAAAGATAAGGGGAAATGGAGATATAGGCGCCCTCACACATATTCTGATCGCAAAACTTGGAGTTACGATTACAAATTTTCTAGAACCTGCGATGCCAAACCATACTAATTCGGCGTTTGACTGGTCACGATGAGGTATGCGCAGATAGTTTGTAAGATTTTCTAACTAACTAGCTGGGACCAGCTTTGTTATAGTTGTTTACATCGGCTTATCCCGACTCCTTCTTAATAAATAAACTATGCAGTTTACCGCCTATATTTTGCGTAAACAAGTTGATGTTCCACCGGAGGCAAAAATCGTACCGATCCATCCGAAAAGAAAGCCAGGTCTACCAAAAAAAGTTTACAAGGTTCTGGTTGTCGATTAAGTTATGTGTGTGGTATGATTCTTGTTATATATTTAAGGTTTATACAATGTTTTCTCGTGCTTTTTAAAAGGAAAGAGCGCTGGGAAATTGTGACTAATTTCCGGGGGCAAAGTTATTTATTTAGGGGGCGTTGTTACATTTAATTGGGAGAATTGTACTACTCTCCGGGGGCAAAGTGACCAGGGAGCAAAGTTACTTTTTTTTCGGGGGCACAGAAATTAGTAGCCATTTTTTCGAGATATTCAAGTTTTAAAGGGTTTTCCAAAAACTATAAAAAAGACGGAGAAAAACGCATTTTTAAAATTCCAGCGCGCACTGCGCGTGAACGCTCTGGAATAATATCCCTGAGATTCCACTTGAGGTGATCTTTCCAACGAGGTGTTCCAGTTGGATGTACCTATTGTGGTTCCTGCTGTAGGGGAGGGGGACACAATACATAGGAGACACCCTGTAGAATATTTTCTCAAAAACTTGTCATATCAGCCAAACCCAACAAACTTTCGTCCTCAAAGTTTAAATATGTTTATGTTTTATGTACAGAAATTCTATTTTAATAAAATATAGTGTAAGCGTCACGTGATGGGTTTCCTTTATTTATTAGAGACAGACGGTGCGGTGAAGGTCGAATGTATTTCTGTATTGCTGTGATAAAACTGTATTTAGATTCACATATTATTACATATTTCTTTGACCTGTACCTGGAACACCTCACTTCAAATACACTGCCCTTCTGTCATACTCTTCCAAAACTTATATAATTCCAATTCCAATTTCATTTGTTTACTAAAAAATTTAATTCATGATAATAATTCAAAGTTATGGCACATATCTTCAAAACAAAGTGTTGGATTTGTCAAGATGAGTTGGCCAGTACCCCTCCTAATACAAAGGGGACAAAGAGCTCGTAGCTCTCAAAAATTGTCATCACACATTCCATAAAATCTGCGTGAAGAAATTCTTTCACGTAGATGAAATGGACAGGTAAAAAAATAGACAATTTAATCATCATATTTTTTTAATTATTGGAGTGGTACCTATGCCATTCCTTATTTGATGAACTTATCCGTTTGTTGGTTTGTTTTTCTATTTCTTTTTGATAATATACAAGGTGGGCCAAAAGTAACCGTAGATTCGAAATATAATCTTCAATGTTTTGAGTCTCAAAATTCCGAAATAACCATTTTGTTCAGAAAACGATTATGCGGGTTTTGATGTATCACGTTGCGCCGTGCGCCCGCGCCAACCCAAAACATAGACGAAACAAGACTTCTTTTATAACATGCAGAACGAATTCTTCAATGACAAAATTTGAGCAATGGGGACGATCTCCGCACTGCACAAGAGCTCGTTGACCCGTACTTTTTTCCAAGCACCCTGTAAGGTCATGACTGCTTGAATATGCTCTAAAATTTCTTTTTTCTTCAATTTTTTTTTCAATTTTGATTTGTTTTCTTCAAAATTTCAATGTTACCTATTCCTAATTCTTAGATTTTTTTAAAAAAAATTAAATTTGAAAAAACGGATGCATTACTCAAATCATGTCATTGAAGAATTCGTTCCGCATGTTATAAAAATCTCCAGCTTCGTATATGTTTCGTGTTGGCGCGGGCGCACCACGCAACGCGCAACACACGTACACACAAGAGCGATGCATCAAAACGTACATAAGCGATTTCTGAACAAAATGATCATTTCGGAATTTTGAATCTCAAAACATTAAAGATTCTATTACGAATCTACAGTTACTTTTGGCCCACCCTGTATATTAAGGACAATATGGTTCCCAAATTCTTATAAATTAAATTTGTAAATAAATATTTCGTATTATTTTATCGGAAAACTCTGTTCATGTGTCAAGTCCGAACTATTAGAGAGATTGCGATTTCTGAAACTCAAACTCAAACTCAAACTCAAGCCCGAAATTCAAATTTCGCGGAATTTATTGACATG
>JAQFYE010003612.1:0-14885 GCA_034694305.1 Protaphorura glebata
CCAGTTTCCAGTCAGCATTTATGTAAAGGAGTTTCCTCCTAAGAATTCTCCAGGAAAAGCAAATGAAATGAAATGAAGCGAGAAGAGTTGTCACGCTCTTAGCATTCACAACCAATCCTCATCTTATCATAATTTCAACGATATATTTGAATTCAACTAAGTCAGGATACCTACAAGTAGAAGTAGATATGTAGTGTACAGGGTGTTCCATAACACCCTCCTCTCGAATCCACGGATTCCCAAGAATATCCAAAACGGAATGTCTTTCACAATAAAAGCAACCTTGTTTCAAGCCTAAAATCTCAGAATAGACACATCTTTGTTGATGATTAGTTATAGTAGCTTTATATTTTGTCTATATAAGGTACCCCTAGTAGTATGAAGAAAGGAAACCATAAACTTACGATTAACTGACTTTAGTGTGCCTAAAGTGAACCACCCTGTTAGAAAGCGAAAGAAATAAGGAAAATATTGGGCTAATGAACACTGCACTGGGATAGTCTTGCGCAGTCTAGAGAAGGTACCCTTAGTAGTAAGGGTAAACTCCATTGGAGAGAAACCTCGTTAAAGCAAGATCCAGGCATTTTCATAGTGCCTTCGTATTGGGGTATGATAAGGATCGGCCTCCCTGTATCGCTAACACTATGACTATGAGATCTTCCATCCTTATTACATATGGGTCACCCTATAAAATATGAAAAGTGGACGGAAATCTTTGAATAAGGGGACTGAACTGCCTTTGATGTGGAATATGGAAGGTACCCCTAGTACTATACTATATTAGAGAGGAAATCAACCTCGTTTTAGCAGCCATAAGGCATTTTTGTGTTCTTTGTGCCAGGACGGATACATTTAAGATTGAGCACCCTGTAAGAGGAGAAAGTCGGAAGGAAAAGGTGGAATGAAAGTTGGAACTTGCCATCATGTAAGAAAGAGCGAATGTCATTGATGATTTTCCGCACGTCTTTGGTCTTGTTCATCCATGGAATGAATACGATGTGAGCCCATTTCTCGGCATTCCTCGTCACATGAGTACTCACTGCCGCACTGCCCAAATTTAACGATTTGAGGCTAGTCTTCAATTTCGTTCTGACAGGTGAAAGACCCAGACTTCCGGAGTGTTCAATTTTCAGATGAAACCCTGTAAATATTACATTCATCCACCCATTACCATCACATCAAGTCCTAATCACAAATAATAGAGATTTTTAAACACTAATTTAATCTCCTTACTTCCACATTTCCGCAAAACTTAATCAATGACATGAGGAAATTGTGGTCAGAATTATGTCAAAAGGTCAAGTAATGTGTTCCTACTTGAGAAAACCGTGACGTTAATGGGTCAAGCTCAGAAATAAAGATAAATCAATCAATCAATCCATTAATGAATCAATGAATCATTCAATATCAATTATTTTAGTCACACCATGCGCTTCACAATTATTTGTTCATATTAATAAAAGATCGTTGGAGCTATGTCAGAGGTCAAGTCTAGGGAGGTCATGCTTGAGAAAACCGTGATGGTAATGCAAAAAATACGGAAATAAGCTTAAATCAATCAATCAATCAATTGCGATATCCGTTATTTTAGTCACACCATACGCTTTTCACGATTTCTTGTTCATATTAATAAAAAAAATCGTTAAATAAAGGACAAATACAAGCACAATGTTGAAATAATCCTTATGTTTATTGTGAAAGGTTAAAGTGGTGTTAGGATTTGTAAAGGTTTGTGCGTCGATACATATGTTGTTGTTGTTGTAAATCGGGTTAAAGTAATTTGAAGAGCACTCACCACAGATCGGGCAACAAAACCCATGTGGTCTCAAGGGATTTGGACAGTCATCTCCCTCACTCCCACAATCAGCCAAAGAACAGATCTACAATAATGGTTTCAATTACACATCATACAAAACTACGCAGCTGGAACCGTAACCGATACCATACCTGAGTCTTAACAACGATTTCCTACTAGGTAATCTCATACTGTCACTGTCCAAACAAAATCTTGTTTGTTAGTTCAAAACTTATGAATACGAGTACATGCTGATTTATGCAGTCTCAGCAGATATGACGTCAATGGATCAATGACGTCATGCCTAGCATTACCGGTATGGCCATAAAACTTTCGGGTTTGTACGCACCAATTTCTGTGGTACTCCTTTACATACACACATTTCACTCTTTTTTTGGGCAGTATGAGCTTACCTAATATACATAGAAAAGTTGTCAATTCAATTTGTTTCTATCTACCAATGCACATCTGCTTGCGCATTGTTTTTGAATTAATGACTCCACATTAGACCAATTTCAATATATTGGATTTATTTCATTCACGACCCCTTGAAAAATATTATTTTTTCCACTGGAAAATAATTTCATCCCTTAAAATAACCGAAAAACTTTACCGAACCTGGACGAGGTTAACCGAAGCGCCAAATCAAGTATCCCGAAATAATTAAGTATTGTTCCACCGATTGCGCGCGGATATTCGGTCACATAATTTTACGAAATTGAAAATCGGTTCATTTCTTGACCACACACAAACATACTATGTTTTAATGACCATTTAAAAATTAGATCAAATCGTGAAATTTAATTTAACGTTTACGCGATATCTAAAGATCTGAGGTCAATAGATTTTTGAACGACGATTAATTACCTTTTGTTTAATGTCCGACTGATAGTTTTTGCATATAAATCGGTCATTATCCTGCCACTCTGAATCCGAGAGCTCAAATGTTGTATCTTGATTTTTGAGAAATTGAATTTTTCCAAGGCCAAAGCTCATAAAAGTCGCAATGTCTGCATACGTGAGTTCCTGGAAGAGCATTCAACATTAAATTGGATGAAATTCTTAGCCGTCCGGTCCTACGAAAACTTTCTGATAATATCTGTTTTTTGAAGTATCGAAAGTATTATCTGTTTTTCCTACTACTACATACTAGAGGTACCCTCTATCGAAAGTAACACACCCTCTTCGAGAAATACGCTGCGATCCTTGACCATTCCCTGTAGTGAATGAGAATTAATTTAAGTATTTGCTTTTTAAAAAAAACTCTTTGTCAGGATTCAAAAGTATTTGCATTTGCAATCTTGATGATAATTTTTATAAATTGTCTAAATCCTAATGTCTGTCCAAAAATAATAGAGTCTTCTGATGTCACCGACAAATCGATACTCCTAAGATTGTCATGCGAATTTGCGAAGAAATTGAAGATAGGGTGTTCCATAACGTAACTTATGTTTACTAAGGGCCACCTAATTAGTAGGGTTGTAATATTTTGCAACACCCGGTGTTCAATGAACCGAATTGTCACTACCAACAACTTGTTATTTTTATGACGTCAGACGACTCTATTATTTTTGAACAGACAATAATTTTTTCGCGAAAATACTGCATTTTTTACTTGATTCTTTTTTTTTGTTCATAATGATAAAATTCCGCTCCAATAATCCACGCGAGTTGAATGACATCCCTAAGAAAATTAATCTTGGCTATCACTCATTATCAAAGTTCACAGATACAACTTACAGGGTGGTTCAGAAACTTTTTGTCCGCTTGAAACATGCAAAGAGTTTGAAAATAAACTCTGCATAAAATTGAAACTTTATTCTTGAACCACCGTGGACATTTATTGGAAAGTGGTTTGTATATAATGAATATTTTCATGAATAATAACATTCAACGTATGGCGTGGAGTATTTTTTGCCGAAGATAATGGAAAACTTCGTCATTTGCCGAGAGAAGGTACTCCTAGTAGTAAGAATACTCTAAATATGTTTGAAGAATAGATCCAAATCAACTATTTGAGATTGACCATTCTACTGAACAGAGTAATAACGTGGTGAATTAGTTATAAAACACCCTGTATGTGTAGATTGCGTGCGGTTTATTGAGAAAATCGGATGAGTATACATTCACTTTGTAAGGAAGCCGGATACGGTGAAGTCCAAGTCACGAACTGGACATTACCCTCGGGAATTAAATGATTTTTTCTAGTTGGGAAGTGGACTTATTGCTCCACACAACTTTTTTTTCTTAAAATAATCTGAAGAATACAAATTAGAGAGAAAGAGAACCTGATCCCCAAGGAAAAACTTGTGTAGAACCACATCCGAGGAAATGAACAAGTTGAAAGTAGTTTGGGACGGAAATTGTGCTGAATCGTACTGGCAAGGAACTCTTTCCACGTGAGGAATTGCTTTCACGCTCAACAGGCTGTCGCTCTCAATCCAATTATTCGGGTCAAACCAGTCTGCTCGACTAGTCCGACGGAATTTTAACTCTGTTGGTCAATATCATCAAATTTATTAAGTGACAATTCTATATGGCATAAGTGCTCATTTCAAAAAGTTTAGCACGGTTGGTCTATATCAGCAAATTTATCAAGAGGCAATTCTGTATGGCATAGGCTCATTTCAAAAATTTCAACTCTGTTGGCCAATATCATCAAATTTATCAAGTGGTAATTCTGTATGGTATAAGAGCTTTTTTTAAAAAAGTTTAACTCTGTTGGTCAATATCATCAAATTGATTAAGTGGCAATTCTATATGGCATAAGCTCACTTCAAAAATTTCAACTCTGTTGGGCAATATCATCAAAATCAAGTGGCAATTTTATATGGCATAATAGCACATTTTAAAAAATAACTCTGTTAGTCAATATCAACAAATTAATCAAGTGGCAATTCTATATGGCAGAAGCTCATTTAGCACTGTTGGTCAATATCATCAAGGGACGGGCACAGACGTTATGGAAAAAAGGACGCCGTTGGAATTCCTTCTTTTTCTGATATGTCGTAGCCCTTGTGATCCTGAACAACTTTTGTGAAGGTCCCACTCCAAAAAGTCAAACCGTTTGGCCGGTAAAATTACACATGTAAGCATGTTGTATGCCGTATAGTGACTTCCAATTTCAACTTCACTCGTTTTTACCTATATGCCCACGTGTGTATTTCTAGCAGCCAAACGGTTAGACATTTGGGAGTAGAACCTTCACAAAAGTTGTTTAGAATGGCAATGGCTACAACATATAAAAAATGGAAGGAATTCCAACGGCGCACCTACTTTTTCCCATAAGGTTTGTGCGCCCTCATTTATCAAGTGGCAATTCTATGTGGAATGAGCTAGGTTCTATATCTATTTCATTAAACTTTTCAGAATCAACTGTTATAAATGATCGGACCAAAATAAAAAAAAGAACCTTGAAGATATTTATTGGCTGAACCTAAGATATTTTTGAATTGAGCTAAAGGTTAGGTTGAGACAATAAATAAATAAGACGTGTAATCGTAGTGGAGGATGGACGTCAATTAAAATGATGAATGGTTGTTGGTCCTTCTCTGAGTGACCTCAAGAGGTTGGTCATATAATATTTTTTTCTAGCTTATTTAAAATGTGGGTCATAGCCTCTGTTCCATTAAAGAAGTAAAAAGTACGAACCAACTCCTTGACAGGTGTCCGAGGGTGAGTTAAATAAAGTGGTCGCTCCACTTTGGAATACTAAACGTCCATTCCGAGGGAGAATGATTTGCCGGGTTTTCACCGTCGCATTCGCTGGGAACGAAATAACCGTCATGTCCATTGACATTGGGAAGGAGTAAATATTTTTGGAACAATCCACAGAAAATCCATCCCAGTTAGAAGGATTCCCAATATTTGTATTCATTCCCCATCCCATCTTTCGAGCTTGTCCATCCGTAGTTTTATCCGGAAGGATAAACGTGCTCAATATCACCAACCATATTATCACCACATCTGAAAAAACAAAAATGTTAAGACAAAAAACAGATAATTTTGCAAAAAAAAAACACCAAAAAAATAATACATTGCCGGTTCAATTTAAAAAAATATATAAATAATTATAATTTTGCAAAAAACAACCGTTGAAAAAATTTGTTATCTATCTTGACTTTTTCGGCGATAGAACTAAGGTATCACACATTTCTTGTCAAATTATGGCTTATCGTCTATTTCTACGAGGGAATAAGGATAATGCTCAATAACAGCAACCATATTATCAGCACATCTGAAAAAGCAGCCATTTAAAAACCGATAATTTTGCAAAAAAAAAAAACACCAAAAAAATGATACACTATGGGTTAAATTTAAAAAGAAATACAAATAATTTTGAAGAAAAACCTCGATTAAAATAAACGTACTTCAAATTTGTTATCTATCCTGAGTTATTCGATGATAGATCTAAGATATCACACATTCTTTGTCTATGATGGCCTATCGTCTATTACTACGAGGGAGAAAGCCCCCAACTCTGCTATTCAATAATTCTAACACTATCTTAATATTTTAACCGTAAAGCAGTCAAATTTCAAGTTTTTGATCCTTGTTTGTGAAAATAGGGTTCAGATATCACACATAATTTGTCTTATTATGGCTTATCGTCTATTTCTACTAGGGAGAAAGCCTCCAACCTTGCTACGTGGGTTTAGAATTCACCTAATTTTGATTCTCCTAATTTCCACCTAACTGTGTACTCTGCACCCAACATACTTTTCACCATATCACTGGGAATCTTTATGGTACCCGACTTTCCTACCCCTCTGACTTTATTAAAAACCCAGGTTCTATTGGATACCGGCCTTTATTTAGAACATTTACGGCAATTCAACTGAATTTAAATGCTTACATTCTTGTCAATTAAATTATTCTGAATACTCTTGAGCTACGGGGAATTTGAATGAGTCAATAACTTTTTCTGAGCATGTATTTAATCCATCCGTCCATGCAGTGCAGTGCCAGTCGTGTAATTCTGTTTTAGTTCTATCTCCTAAATAAGAACAATTTGAATTTTATTCTCCTCAGAGAATGAACTCCGCCGAGTTTTTGAAGTGGTGTGTGAAATGGATTATTTAATTCTATTTGCACATTTTTGAACCCATGTCCTCCCAAACTCATACTACTGTACTTTTAAATATGCGTAGAGAATGAGTTGAATAAGTCTTGCCTTTACGGGAATGAGTCTTCACATCCACTTTCCCTGGGAGCTGAAACGAGAGACTCATCGTCTTCAACAAAAGTCCAAAGTGTCGTTGGAAAAAAAAGACACCAGAAATTGTCTTAACAAGGTAACCACTTTCCATGTAAAAAGAAAGAATAATTTGACAATTTTCTTACTAGGTAAGCTCATACTGTCTAAATAAAAAAGTGAAGGACGATTTTCACAAAAACTAGTTTGTTTTGACAGTATGAGCTTATCTAGTAGGAAGGTTGTCAAATATTCAAAAATAAACTTCTGATTTTTACATTTAAAGTGTTTTCCTTGTGAGATTTCTTCCCTTGGCCCTTAACTCCGACACACCGTTTCTTTCCAATTCTTGTTCACGTTGTTATAAAAGTTTCACCGTGGAAATGCACTTTGACGGAATCAACTGAGAATACGAAATCGAGGAAAGAACATTCGACAGTCGTCCATGCTCAAAGTTGAAATAAAATGAAGGGGTTTCATTCACAATTGTTTCAGTTCAGGGAATGTTTTACATTTTAGTATGTCTGTGTCTCCACACTTGAACAAAATTAAAATTGTGGGAGTATTACGTACATACGTCAGCGTCAGGGTATCCATTTCAGTCCTGGATGGAAATCTATACAGATAAAATAAGATCCGTCGTTTGCACTATCCAGAGTTTCAAATATTTTTCAAGGGGTAATTCAATAAAATAAATGCAAAAATATTAAAATGGTCAAAATATTCAATAATTGGTCATTTGCGGTTGTTCTACCGTTGTTACTCATGCATTTACATCCATATTTGAAGGAGAAGCCCCCATTTTGATAACCCGGGTAGGGTAGGGTCGACAAGAGGTTGAAAATTAATCCGTTTATTATTTGTTAAATACATTATGAGTCCGGTTCACGAAATGTTACTTAATCTGATGAATTCCACCCCTTTGACTTCATCTCCTTAAAATCCTCAAACCTATCATTACTTACCTATAACATTATTTCTCCTCGTTGGGTAAGGTAGGCTAATTTGCTCCTCTTTGGTTATACTTAGGTTATAAATCCAGATTTGTTACCTAAGTTGTCGGATGACCAAGGTAGGGAACATTAGCCTACTCTACCTAGAAATAGAATTCTGGATTACAGGAAATATTTGATAATAGTATAATTCCAGACTGAGACTCCTGTTGACTTTGTCCTTCCTCGTTGGAATAATGGTAGTGACGAATGGACAATGTCAACAAAACAAAATATTTCGACCAAACAAAAGTGTAGGTAGAATATCATTTGTTATTTATACTCAGACTGTATTTTATTGAGTTGTAGGGGGGAAATGATGAAGCAATTATTATTGACTCCTGCTGCTCTCAGCTGGGGTGAAATTGATAGAAAGGAAGGATTCCCTAGTGTCTGACACCAAAAACTAGGAACAGAATCTACTAGGACCATTTTCTGACTCATACCAATTTGGTGTGACAGGAATTAGAGACCAGGAACGACCATATGTGTCCATTTCACACACATCACTATCTTACGAATAACCAACTCAATCCCGACACAAAGCTCAGGGAGGGGTCAAGGGTCAACCCAATCAATCTTCATGTCTCAACTCAACTTGTCAGAAACGTGTACTTTGGTCAACTCAAAAATAACTATGATAAAATTTGAAGAAAAAATTTCTGTAAATAATTATTGTCCATATTTTTTTCTATGGAGCGATTTTTCAATTAAACAATGGTGTTGGTCCAGAATTAAATTGTTTCGTCTGCTCTGCTAATAATAATTTGTTTCGAGTTTCACAGAAGAATATTCTAATCCCAAAATTTTGAAATTATTTTGAAATGATTGGAAAGTAGAGCTGGAATTAATGAATGAGAGTTAATGGGATTAGTAAGCCGGCCCGTTCCAAATTATACATTTAATCTGAAATGAATGAAATGCAGTTGGAGTGTGAGTTGGCCAGATGATCAGATGGGAGGTTTTCGTAATCGAATCTTGTGTCATATAATACGTACACACACTCACAACACACTCGGCCTGGACGGTTGTATTCCACGAGGGAACGCAAACATATATGCCCTCATGAACAACTTTTTTGAAGGTTCTACCCAGATAAGTCCAATACATGAGGCAAATGCACTTTGTAAGGTCATAGGAATGAATCCATTACACATTCATGACGTCACAAAGTGTATTCGGCCCATGCATGTATTTCTGGCGGTCAAACGGTTAGACTTTAGGGTATGACCTTCACAATAATTGTTCAAAGGGTCAATATTTAACTATTTAATTTTCCTTGTTTGTTTTTTAATAAAACAGTGTCCAATACTTCCCTTGTTACACGGAAAGCTCATTATTTAGTTTTCTCTGGAAAAGTCCAGGAGAGTTTGCCGGAAATCGAGGGGTTGATGGCTTGGTCGGTATAAATAGACATAAATGGAGAGGAGTTAAGGTAAAGCCTATGGAATCGACCGACCTTCATGCACTGGGGGCCCATCACTCCATCCCATTAGCTAATTATTCTCTTATTATTAAGAGGAATGGGGGAGTCGAGATGAAAAAGGGGAATTACGGCTTTTACGCATACAATAGACTCAATATACAAACACAGGATTAGAATTTTAATCAAACATGAATTGGATTGGACGCGTAGGCGTAGATGCAATTTTGTAATAAATATCACATTTCAGCTGTTTAGAGCATAATTTTAATGTTAAAAAGGGAATTAGTTGACTCACGAGAGTTTTAAAACACACGAGTTACAATAAAAAATTTACGGGACACCAAAATGGATATATACAGGGTGTCCCGGAATGATGTAACAAACTTTATTTTGCTATCACTTTTGACCCGCTGTTTCAATTTAAATGAGGTTAGGCGCAAATCGAAGCTGAAGAACAAGAAGAATTTGCAAAATTTAATGCGAATGCTTTCGCAGCGAGGGGGTGTCCACTACAAACGCTGTTGCGCTTTGGTGACTTTCTTAACATTGTGGTAATGGGATGCGGAAAAGGGGTAATTCCAGGTTTGGTATAACAATCCTTGTTGAATTCAACAAATTATAAAATCATTCCGGTCAAAATTGATAAATTCTTGTCTGAAATGAGTCTTGACGAGCAAATTTTTACGAGAATGACGTAATAATTTGTTGAATTCGACAAGGGTTGTTATGCCCAAGCCAGCCCAACCTCGAAATACCTCCTTTCCGCACCCATTACCACAATGTTAAAAAAGTCACCAAAGTGCTTCAGCGTTTGCTGTGACAACATTCGCAGTAAATTTTGTAAATTCTTCTCGTCCTTCAGCTTCAATTTTCCCCTAACCTCTTTTAAATTGAAGCAGTGGGTCAAAAGTTATATCAAAATAAATTTGGTTACATCATTTTAGGACACCCTGTACTATGTGTACATCGTAAACTAGACCTGTAGGAAATAATCTTTGAGGTAAAGTCCTTATGCATTCTTCTGGAGAAAATCGATGCGAAGATTTGAGACACTGAGAACCTGGATTATTTTCTCTCCAGAAATAAAAGAACTTGTTGTTCTGATGTTGGCGTGTCAGTCACTCTCACCTGAGAGACGTTCGTGGAGGACGAAAGAAAGAAACACCTTCTAATGCCCCCCTTACCCCCTTTTTCCCACCAGAAAACCGGAGTGAGTCAAGTCAAGTCAGTCAAAGTGTCAAGCATCTCATTTAAGTAACAGGTTTCTTCTCCATCTACCTGCCATCCGGGCATCATGTTACCCGGGAATGGCAAGAAAGCGATGAATCCCTCCGGATTTCAACCTCACCGCTCCTACGTTGCACTTCTCAACGTCTCTCATTTAACAAGGGAAGGCATTGTGTGATTTTCTCAAGTCTGGGATCTCAAGCTCAACATGGGCATCTGCATCCGAATTCTATGTGAAAAAGATCAAAAGTCGCCATTTTGAAAAACTTAAGGTCAAATTCTATGTGTATAGGTCAAAAATAGCCATTTTAAAAAACTTAAGGTCAAATTCTATGTGTGTAGGTCAAAAGACGCCATTTTGAAAACTTAAGGTCAAAGTCTTTGTGTATAGGTTAGAAGTCGCCATTTTGAAAAACTTAAGGTCAAATTCTATGTGTATAGGTCAAAAGCCGCCATTTTGAAAAACTTTAGGTCAAATTCTATGTGTATAGGTCAGAAGTCGCCATTTTGAAAAACTGTAGGTCAAATTCTGTGTATAGGTCAAAGTTGCCATTTTGAAAAACTTAAGGTCAAATTCTATGTTTATAGGTCAAAAGTCGCCATTTTGAAAAACTTAAGTCAAATTCGCGCTTTATCACGAATTTTTGGTTCATAGGTCTGAATTGATGTCAACGAGGAGACTTTTCGAAAGAGAAGTTACTCTAGAGACCATAGTTAAATCAAGGCACTAGATTAGCATAGTTTGCATAGCTTGAACGTACTTTACGTATCCTATGCTGAATTTACACTCGAAAACGTTGTAGGTGAGTGAGTGTTTGGGAAGTCTCCGAGAAGAAGAGCATTTATCAGAGTTTTTCTCAAGTCGCATTACTTTCTTGGATAGGAAAATGTTCCATTAAGATGATGAGTTTCTCCTTAGACTTCTCCACTCACTTTTCACACTTTCCTCCGGCACTTTGAATGACACACTAGACCACCACGGTCATGGAGACACACCTTTCCACCAATCCAATACTTACCCAATCATTTCTCATTCCACAACTTGGTCAAAGATATAGAGGACACGATAGCCGTATATTGGGTGACTTTCAAAATTATTTGACAACTTTTCTACTAGGTAAGGTCATACTGTCAAAACAAAATGAACAAAAAAATTCCAAAATTTGAGTCCCACAGAAAATGGTTTCATTCCTGTAGCAACCTGAAAGTTTTGCGAAGTTTTGCCAATAAATGCTTCGCCATGACGTCATTGAACCGCTGACGTTATGACGTCAGCGGTTCGTCAGATGGTTGCACAGCAATATCCCGAAAAGAACCACTAACCAGGATTGAATTTCCATATTCCTAAACTATTTATCCTACTACTAGTGATACCCTCGCCGCAAAGAATAAAATTCCTAATACGGCATTGTGTCAATTTCATTTTTATTAGCCGTAATAATAAAAAGTCATAGAGTAAATTCCGAAGAGCTTCCCGCTGGCATGGCATAGGGAATGTACCCCTAGTAGTAGGATAGGTCTACCACCGCACTACCCTATACTTTGTTAGTGATATGATAAGAGAATGCGTAATTTAACTGACTGACTGTCTCGTCCCTTGTTTTGTTTTAATGGTTAAATTTTCGATCCAAAATGTTGAACAAGGTGAGTCTAATAAACTGCAGGCACGCACGCTACAACACAAAAGTCCATTACCTGCATAAACATCCTAATTACTTTTTTCAGTCTTTTTCCCTTTCCCTTTCGCTTTCTTTCAACTTTCCTTCCGTCAAAAAAGTTAAAGGTGAAGAAAACTTTAGTATGGAGTCGTTATATGCATAATTATAATTGGAAGAGATAATTAGAGGTCGATTAACCCAACCACGACCTCGTGTTCCAAGGAATTCTTCATCAATTATGTGTGCGCGTAGAAAAATCAATACGATGGCATCGACTTTCTACCTGTTGGGACGGACGGGGTTCGATTTCCCGGGCCAGTCCGATATTTCCAATACTGTGAGGTTTACACCTGGCACAATACGCAGGGGTTCTTCCCACTTTCAGTTTCATAAATCAGTAAAGTGCTGTAATGGGGTAGGAAAGTCGGGTCCCACGAAGATGTCCAATGATGGTCAAAAGACATCGTGTGTAGTGTGGTAATAGTGCAGTAATAAATTCGTCAAAATGAGGTGAATTCTGAAACCACGTAGCCAGGTTTGGGGTTATCTCACTATTAAATATTGATCATAAGCCATCAGTTGCCAGAAAATGTGTGATATCTAAAAATAAATCAGGATAAACAATAAATTCAATCGAGAAAATTTTACGACATTTTTTATATTTCAATAGATTTGAAATCTAAATAGCATTTGAAGGACCGTAAATATCGAAAATACGTAAATTCCATCAAATCAACTGTTTTGCTTGAAACTTTCTCATGATTTTTAAATTTTCCGGCGAATTTCATTTCTGTGTGGAAAGTGTGGTTGAGAAAATGGAAGGACGTTGGAAGTGAAACGAGGTCGAGGTCCTTGGAAGGAACAAGAAAGAGCATTCTTGAACGTAGGTATTAAATTGTAAACAAAGATCCTTGGTTCTTTAGGCTCGGCTGGAAAATGATGTCAAATGTCAACAGAGTTCATGAGTTATTATTTAAAACTTTTGTATGAGTGGAAGCAAACAAAAGGTTGTTGTGAGACGGCGGGCAGGTAGGCAAGGAGGTAATATTTATATTTGCTTTACAAACTGATATGATCAACTTCCCAAGCCAAGAAAAGAAATTGAACTTCCATGTTCTGTTCGCATTCGGAGTCATATTTGAACACAGACACAGGTACCATGATATCGCAAAATGCGACATTTCCTTTACCTCGTTTATTTGCATTAGTGTTCCACTTGACTGAAATTGGATTTAGATTCCTCGATTTCGTCCATGTATCGTATCGTATCGTAACCTGACCATTTCAATCCTAATCATTTATTTGCAAGTTTTCATTGAACCTTACGGGCAGGGTCCCACAGATAGTATAAGGAGTGACACAGTGTCCGAGATGTAAGGCGGCAGGGCTAACTTAGACTTCATGGGCACATTATTTTGTGCCACCCTGTATAATATTCATTCCATGTTCGAAAATTCCATTGTGCAAATAAAAGACAAACCGTTTTAATGTAAATTGACCATACATGGATTAAAATCGACACGGGGTCAGTGACTGTCCGTTGTATCATATCGTGTTCACAACTTTGTATTCAAAAATCCATGTTATTGTTTATATCTGAATGGTCATCAGTTTATTTGAATTTGCAAAGGCAATAAAGTTAGAAATTTAGGTCAAATTGTTGACGCCCATAACTTCATTAACTTAAAAAATGGACAGAATGACTGACTGAACGACTAAAGGTCGAGAGATAGAACCCTCGCTTTAACGGCACTTTCTCTTTCTTTCTCCAGGAGAAAGTGGAGAATGAATAAAAAGAATACAAACCCCGGCTTCTAATCTACCAAACCTTAAATGGTACCACTACTGACAGCGGAATTATACACTCGGTAAACAATTGAAATATAACAAGGTGGATGCAAACCGTGATAGCTCCTATATAATCAGAAATAAGATTTGCAAAGTGTGAGAGTTCGTCAGCTGAGAAATTCTCCTTTATAATTCAAACAAACTTAGAAAACCTCGTCTCCTAGACTCACGCCCAAAATCCCATCTACCATTATTTCGTAACTGGAATGCACTCTATATTTAATTCAACTGACTTCAATAATCCGACCTCCCAGGAGTTCTCAAAGGCTAAATAATTCACTGACTGCACAAACGAATATTTTGTTTTAAAATTCCAGGAACAAATTTTTTTAAATTTAGATGCGCCTATGACCCTGTATTCAGTGTATTCATTTCTCGGAACTTTCTCAATTTTCAGGTTTCTAATCGAACATTTACGGTAGCCTTAAATTCTTCGAATTCGGGCACGGTCCTTCGATATTTTAGGGCAAATAACTCCAGTGTTAAGGAATTCAGCCTTTGAAAGCGCTAAATAGGTTTTCAGGTGCTAAAAAGAGTAGATATCAAGATAAGGAACCAGGGCCACAATCTTGTGGTCAGATCTCGCGGTCAGTGGTCAGATCTCGCGGTCAGTGGTCGGCGGTCAGCAGTCAGCGGTTGACCGCATCAAGGGTTGCCGCCAGTGGCCAGCGGTCGGCGGTCAGCGGTTGACCACATCAAGGGTTGCCGCATTCCAAATAAAATAAAAAGTCGAGGGTTTGCGTTA
>JAQFYE010003613.1:0-14884 GCA_034694305.1 Protaphorura glebata
AATGAAAATTTCAAACGAAAATTTAAAACAGAGCGATATGCAGAAATTTTTATGACGTCCGTCTCGGCTAGTGAAAAAGGCCATGGGATTGCTCAGGAAATGTATAGAAGAGGATTTATATTTCTCAAAGCAAACGGGTTTCAGACTGCAAGAGGTGTATTTACGGGTGTACAAGCACAAAGAGTTGCATCCAAACTCGGATTTGAAGAGCTGGGAAGAATGGTTTACAAGGACTTTACGGATAAGAATGGAAACAAAGTTTTTGCTAAGGCCAGTGATGAACATTTTGCTATTCTGGGGGCTCGTGCTTTGTAAAATAATACAAATCAAATAATATAAACGAATATTATATCGATATAGTCGTAATCAAATTTTGGGTGATGGCTGTCTGAGTAAATTGAAATAAATTCAAGGGAAACTAACTCACTTTGTTCAATTTTTATTGTTACCAAATAAGAATATTTCTGATCACATAATATACTCACAGTTAGTGAATCGGTGTGAATGGGGTGGTGAAACGTTTTTTGGTCCACTCCAGAAGCTACGCCAAACTTAGAGATGGTCTTGAAGTTCAGACGGATATAACCGATTTCATTATGATTAAAAGTTATTCAGGTTATTATTATTTTTGGTGAAAAAAAGTTCAAGGTAGAAACTGCTGATTTTATTTCATTCAAGTTCTAAGAAGGACAGCGTTTTCTAATTATAATCGTTCCTATTCTACAGAGACAGCTCACGGATACTTATGAAACCAATAAGTGGTTTAATCGATTTCGCATAGCAATTTTTCCAGAATCTGAAGACGGTTCTGATTCGAGTTCATCATCTTCCTCAAATTGTGAATCTAATGAAGATCTAATAGAATATTTAAGTCACTTAATGGACATTTGGGTTTTCGGAATACCAAGCAAAATTATGATGGGTTTACCGATCTATCCATGCATTATGTCATGTCATACATAATAAGATGGGTGGGTTACTAATTGACCAGGATCAGTTAAAAAACAAATGCGCACAGTTTAGTTAAAAATGTGGACCTGCGGACGGTGTTCTGTTACTTGACACACGACTAAATTCGTATTTGAGCATAAAATGTCATTCCATTGACCTGCCGCCGATTCCTCATCAAATCCACTTCTCATTTCAACACAATTCTCCATATAACTATGGCTTGGCTCACGATAATGCCAATTCTGAAAATCATTCTTCCTAACCACATCTAAAACATGGCCATTTGGCCAAACAAACCTATCCATCAAACCCGATTCTCGAGTTAAACCTATCCAAATGGGCGTATCTACATTTTTCTGATGAAAAATCCAATCAACTATAAAATCACTGTCTGCCTTCGTATCAACTTGAAGTAGTGATCCATAACCAATACTTGACTCTTTGCAAGCTCCTACGGCTTCTCTATAATTCAAGCTCTCCGGTAATAGTTCGTATATGAAGAGCATATCACGATCTGTTCTGTTGCAAATGTTTGGGGTCACGGGTGACTGGACAATTTCATGACTTGGACTAGGACTCGTACTCGTATGGTCATCTTCTTTTGTGTCAGGCTTCAGTTGCACCTGAAAGAATATCGCGGACATACTGTGAGAATTTATTGGCACGTTGGAATTTGTTGAATTTGAGGTATGTTGTAGATCCCGACCCCATGAACAACTTTTGTGAAGATCCTACACCGAAAAGTACAGCGGGCTGTCTCATAGAAATGTATAAAGCGCCGAATACACCTTTCGACGTCACAGATTCGTATGATGTCACAAAGTACCAGTTGATTTCTAACGGTTGGACTTTTCTGGGTAGAACTTTCACACAAGTTGTTCACGAGGTCAACGACTACACATATCACAAGCTCGACGACATTGTTTGGTTCTTTGGTTATTCACACGATGCTAAATTAAAACGTAAATATTTTCAGATCGAAAAAGTTTCTTACAATTTTTACTTTTTCCGACTCTTGGTTTAAATGTGGCCGGAAGTCGGGATCATCATCAACCGCCGTTGAAAATACAAAGACAGATGCAAGTATGCAGGCTATCGTGGCGAATAAATGAATTAAACGTCGGTTTTAAAAATTTTAAGTGTTTAATTCAATTCGAACCTGCGACTAGAAGGCATATGGCACCGATTGTAATTACAACCTTTCGTGACAGAGCAAACATGGGACTTTAATTTAATTCGACGAATCTGAACCGATGATAATCCGCCCAGTAGTTTCAGTAATTAATGTGAGTTTTCCGGCCACCAAGGTTAACGGATCTGGAAAAATTGAATCTACGACTTGTTGAATACGCTTCCTGCAGTAGACTAACTGTTAAAGACAAGCAAACTCATTTATTTTTAGATAAGAGATTTTGCCGTTCTTCTGATTTTGTTAGAAAAGCATATTACATTTGTGTTTGACTCAAGCGTTGAGATATAAATTACCAATAACAAGAGATAATGAGCCAATTAAATCTACACCCTGAATTTCAACACGTACAAGAGTGCAAATTTCTAAGAATTCCTGTACAAAGAACACCGTACATTCATTATGTCGAAAAGTATGGCTTTGGATTAGATTCGCTTTCTGTTTTGATAAATTGTAGCCGTCAACCTCCTGAACAACTTTTGTGAAGGTCTTGTATACGCAGATAAGTCAGACCGCTTGACCGCTAGAAATACATGAGCCAAATACATTGTGTGACGTCACAAATATTTCACTGATTACGACCCAGCAAAGTGCATTTCGCCTTTCCAACTTATTCTGGGTAGAACCTACACAGAAGTTGCTCAGGTCATGTTTGGACATTGACCTTCAACAAATCAGAAATACAGTCCAGTCCAGTCCAACGGCCTACATTTTCCACAAGGACTGTGCGGTGTCCTCGTACGAGTTCACAAGGTTGGGGGTCATAGTTGACGAATAAGTGCTTAATACAGATGTTATTTATAAACTGTGCAAAGCACAAGCATCAGTCACTCCTAATGTGTGGCCTTGTCGTGAACAGCAAGTTGAGTCTAGGCTTAAGCATTTTCCTTGTCATAAAATGAAAATAAATCGACAATAATTGTGAAGTCAACTCCGCAGAGCTTCGAATTCACGTTCCGCTAAGTACGTAAGAACATAAATTCAAGATGAACCAAATCACAAACTAAATACTAGTACATCGTTTTACGCTCTAATTTTTGCACACGAAGCCGAATGCATGCATTATAAATTAAATTAGAAGATATGGATGTAAACTCAGCGATTCGCCGCCCATAAAAATATTTCATTGAGACTGGTAGGTGGCATATAAGATGTCATGATTAATCATAAAATCGACGCTCTGTTTGCCGCTGGATCGGACCATTGTTTATTAAATTCGTGAAATTACAATATGAACTGTCATGCATTAACTATTGATAAAAATATGATTAATATATGTAGTCATTACTCTTGAAAAATATGCAATGTCAAAATTGGTTTGCTTAAACTTTAACTTCACTTCGAAACTTTTTCAAGGACTGAAGCGTCTTCGGATCTTTCTCCAATTCCTTAATTTCAGCTTCCGTCAGTGCAGCTCTCTTTCTCTTTTTTGTAGCTATTTTAGTAAATTTTTTCGTTTTCTTGTCCTTTGCTATTGACCAAGGCTCTGCTGTTTTAAATTTTCTCTTGGATCCGGATTGTGGCCATTTACCAGTGTCTTTGAACACGATCAATTTTCTCTGTCGTGACTGCTCTCTGGCCTTATCTCTGGACGAAAAAAAAATATTGTTCAAAATTAGCATTACACAATTTGATCAATAACGTCGCGTACGGTTAAAGTGGTCAAAGTAGTAACACCCTAATAATAAGCTTTTCCTGTAATTCCATAAATTGAAATACCACAGATTTCTTTCTCCACTTTTTCGAAATAAGTGGATCAATATTGTTCTGGGTCGTTTTTATAATTTTCATTTTCAAAATGAAATTTGATTATCAGTTCATCTTGATATACACACATTGGAAGGATGGAACTTACTTGTATGGTATAGAATTAATATCAATGTCGACTTCCTCAAATAAATCTGGCTTCTTCCCCCACAGTTCAGAAATTTTTGGAAATTTCACAAGTCCGTATGATTTTGCTACACCTTCTAGAGGCAAATCTAAGAAAGAAAGGTTAAAGTTATTTGAACTGAATATTAACATTTCGTACTAAATGACAATAATTTAGTACCTTTTAATTGGAGGATAAGGTTGCATTCATATTTGGAGTAAGACTTGAAATACGAGACAAATGCCCTCATGGCTTTGTCAAATACAGCTCTGTCCTTCAATTGCAGAGCCTTCATTTCAGCAACAATAGATTCGTGCGCGGATGGTTCCGACCTGATGCGACTTAAATCTAAACGGCTAAGTGAAACCTGAAGGTAACAACAAAGGAATCCATTTAAAAAATCTGAACGCAGACTTGAACGTATTTTAAAATGCAGTTCTAATTTAATTTTTTTTCTAAAATAATTTGGTGGTACAGGTTTTAAATCCAGAGTAAGGGTCATACATACCTTTTGACTAACTCGAATGTACTCAATATATTTGGCTTCTGATGGTTGTAAGAAAAGAATTGCTTTTCCCTCTTTCCCATTTCGAGCAGTCCGGCCAGAACGATGTATAAATGAATTCGGATTTGACGGTGGATCATACTGAATAACCCAGTGTATTCTTTGCGTGATGTCAATCCCACGTGCCATGACATCCGTACAACATAATATTCCTATCGATAAAATAAAACAATTATATCACACATTCTTACTTAAATGATGGCTTAATGTCTATTTCTACGAGGGAGAAAGACCCCTCTGCTATTCGGGTTCATAATTCACCTCATTTCGATGAATGCATTGTGATGAATGACACCACACTACACCCAACTCCTTTTAAACCATCATTGGGCATACCCGACTTTCCTACCCCATTAGAGGACTTTAAAGCTTAGTTAAATTACCAGTTTCTAAGTCCCTGAACTTCTCAAATACTGAAATCCGAGCATCTTCCTTCATTTTTCCGTGCAGCGACATAACTTTACGGTCAACCAGAAATCTGACAATAATTCACCCGCCAAAAATTAAATCAATGTCCAATAAACCTTCTCACTTATGTATTAAGTGTGAATCCATCGAACCTCACCTTTCCATAAGCAGAGTGAAGTATTCAACACATGCACACGTGCAGAAAAATATCAGTATTTTCTTCTTTCCTTTTGACTTAATGAAATCTAATAAGAGTTGAAATTTAAACTCAGTCTCAGCAATTACGTAAAAATTTTCCAAAGTGGCTGGAACACGATTTTTCTGATCCTGGTCTCGTACAACTACAGAAACTGGGTTACGTAATCCGGCTCTTATTAATTTCAGTACTTCCGTGGTTTGTGTGGCCGAGAAAAGCCCCGTACGACGTTGTTTCGGAAGAATTTGAAGTATGGCATTTATTGTTTGCTCAAACCCTAAGTTTAATAGGCAATCTGCCTCATCCAAAATAAGTACTTCCTGTCAAAGAAAAAAATATAGTTGTATTAATTTATTTTTCTTGAATGAAAGTTCAATGTTCAAACATGATTTTTTTTTTGGAAACTTACTAAGTGCTTGACCGCAATTAAAACCCTGGAGTCTGTTTTTCGTAATAAGATATCATGAAGTCTCCCAGGCGTAGCGATTACAATATTAGCTCCATTTGTTGCAAAATTGTCGATATCCGCTTGAACTGAAGTACCACCAATGAAGAGTAAATGCGAAAGTGATGATGTATGTTTGAGGAGGAGGGACAGGACATCATCGATTTGTTTCGCTAATTCTCTTGTCGGAGCAATCACGAGAGCTCCAATCTCGTGCTTTTTCCATTTCTTATCTTTATCTTTATCTTTACCCTGTGAATTGAAGTAAAAATTAACAAAAGTCCACGGCAAACACGTAATATGAGATTTCATTCTATCTCTTATTGTAATATCCAACATAATTTGACAACTTTTCTACAAGGTAAGTCCGTTAGAACAAAAAAAATGAGGGGAACTGTGAATTTTAAACCCCGAGAAAGTGGGTCGATTCCTGTAGCAATAAGAAAGTTTAGGCCAATACCAGTAATATTATAACAGGTCTGGTGCTACGGGAGAGATAGGACCTTCATAAGCATGTCACCGGTCTTGAAATAAAAAAATAGTTTAGCTAAAGAAAACGTTGTCAAGTCAAAATGTCTTGAATACCAAGAATCAAATCAGTACGGTAAAATCAAATTTGAGAAAATATGTATATAGATAATTAAATTTAAAAATATTACCAGAAGAATTTGAATGGTTGGAAGTAAGAAGGCCATAGTTTTACCACTGCCAGTCACAGCCTCCGCAGCAACATCCTTGTAGTTTAGCATCAACGGTATGCAAGCAGCCTATACAAAAACATAAGAAATATTCCATAAGGTCAAAGTTCATATCCTTGTATTTTCTAATTAGGTTGGATTCCCTGAGTGTGGACCGTTTGAGAAATCGACAGAGTCCCAAAGATTTTGGACAATCAGGCCTGGTCGATTTCTTGACGGCTCACCCTCATTTTTAAAATTTCAATTCAAAATCTCAAAGCATTAAGACATAGGAAAAAAATTAAAAAATCATCTAAGAAAAAACCCGACGGAATGCTTCAAATCATCAAAATTCACGCTCGTGTAGCCAAATAGAGTCAATACTTGACCCGAATCCAACCGAGATTTAAGAATTACGAGGTGTTGTGGAATTTGGATATGGTTTTAGTTGAAAAAATTTGAGCGAACCTGAACTGGAGTCATTTCCTTGAACCCAAAACTTTTGACAGCCTCTAGAAGCTGAGGGCAGAGCAAATGTGATGGCCATACTGTCGTCATTTAGTTCTCGACACTGCTCGTTCTCAATTTAATTTGTTCACAAAAAACCAACAGTGAACAGTAACAGATTAAATATTTTTGATAAAATTACGAACACGAGGATTGAGATGAAATTTGAATTTGGAGAAGTATCCGCGCGGTTGAACCACGCATTATGTCTCATCTTACCCGGCATGAAACCTGTTGATGAAACACTTCATGTGTAAAATTTGATAAAATTTTGTAACACTATAATATGAAATTTGTAAAATTTCATAAAATTTTGTAACATTACATGAAATTTGAAAAATTTCAAACAATTTGTAACGACTCATTTCATTTGTAATTCATGTAACGTTACGTTGAGGATCATTATTGTGCCATTTTAATTAAATATTAGAATACAAAAATGTATTGATTTCTTGCCCAAAATATGCATGCATGTGAGTTTTTTCATTCTCTAATTTATCTTTTCAAACGTGTTATGAGATTTCGGGAAAAGTGGTAAGCTGTAAATGTGAAATGAAAATATTCGACAACATCTTTGTTCGTAATATCGAAATATTTTTTAACCCTTTTTGTAAAAGTTTTCTAGGCCGTATTTTGTGTCTGTTTGGCAGGCAAACTTCAATAATTGGAAGGCAGGAAATTTCTTCTTCTCCACTCGCACCAGCATTATTCTTTTAAATATCAAAATATAAACGAATTTATTCAATAATCGGCTTCCATACCAAGATTGCCTAGAGGTCACGGAATACCCATTAATGGTTAAAGCTAGAAAAAGGGTAAGGTGTCCTAACTTCAGAACAGACCTATCCACCTGCACCTGTCGTGATAAATTTTACCTGTACACTTCTAAAAATCCCAACTTTATCATATTTTCAAATTGTCTGTTGTAATCTTGTAATGATCTTGAAATTGGGGCCAGGACTTCTCTACTTTCGAAATAGTTGAACCCGATCCAACGCAAAAGTCCACGCCCCACCCACCAGCGGCCAAAGGTGGGGAATTCGGGGAAAACTTGACAGAACATGCATTCTGTTGCAAATCTTAAAGGAATATAGGAGCTATTTCGCTTTAAAATTCGATGAGCGCAAAGGCGATCACGAGTGCTTTAGTGAAAATGGGATGAAAAACGGATTCTTGATCGGATTATCACTTGGAGCACTGGAATCGCATTTTTGACAGAAATAATCCACAGAGTTCAAATGTGATTGACAATTAACTATTTCCACTCTGGTCGAACAGTATCTCGAACTGTCCATAAAAATAGAGCAAAATCTTTGTATGATTAACCTGAGAGCTCGTCGACACCGCCACGCACATCTGATTTTAAAGTAGAACGGCTCCTTAGATTATTTGTAAAGATTCTACATGTCAAGCTATCTCACATTCTATTGTACAATATTTTATTGTACAATGTATATTACATTAATCATTTCTAGTGGTCTAGTCGCCGCGTGGCAACCGTGAGCTGTTGTTGAATTTTGTGAAATTTGAAATTAAACGTAAGTCCGTAAATTCCTCAATTTTTGGATCGAGTTGTCCGTTTCCGAGGTAATCGTCAAGGTGCTCCTAAGTCTAAACAAAATTAAATCATGGATACTCCAGAATTCCAGAAAAATAATTAAAAATAAATAGTAAAAAATAATTCCTCTAATCGTGCATTAAATTCGGCAAATCAATTATATTATATCGTATGCCCGTATTTATTTCACTTCCAAAATAATATCGTAATCAAAATTATGTGTTGTGTTTAATTCAACTACCAGACGAAATGTTTTACGGGGAAGAGGATTCGCCTTTTCAAAATTTGCCGCCCGAGGTAATCCAATTACTTAAAGACAGCAAAATATCTATTCATTTAAAACATGGAGTCTTATTCCCGTTGGGGGCTGGACTTTTCATATTGTGATGTTGATATTTTTGCAAGGGTTCCCAGTTGCGGACTCTCCCCCTCGTAGAAATATACTCTGAAGTCCAGAGTATTTTATCTAATATATAAATTTTGATTCATTCCAGATGATCGTTGAGGTCTTAAATCTAGTGGACATCCAGGACAAGCAATCCGCTCGTTTGGTGTGCCGGCGATTGCGCTGGATTTTGGATCATCCAGATGCGGGACTCCTTTAATTGTTTCAAACTGATTAGGGAGGAGATGACGGATAACTCAGTTCAATGCCTTTTGAAGTCGCAACTTTACATTGACCACCTTGTACTTCATGGCGTGAAAGTGACGACGTGGCCTTCGATGACCTACTCTCGGAATATGTTTCCTCCTATTTGAAAACTTACGTTGGGATCAGACAACCCTGACCAGCCAGACTATGATAACAATCTTGCAGTACGGATGCGCACAGGCGGAATCGCTTACATTGAATATCAACTGTTTGAGTGATTTCCAGCCGAAATCCCTGTCACGTGTCCTGTCAGGGATGAGGTGGAATCTAATGACCAAATTGAATATCAAAGTAGGGGCTGAAAAATAAATGTCAACTTCACTCCTACCAGAGATAGCCGGCTTAGGCTTATATTCGCCTTGTCCATTTGCCAATATTCGGCCGATATCGGTGCTCGACTATTCGACCACTATTCTGTTCGTAGTAACTCAATGTTAATCAGAACGCTGAGCACTGCGATTCTTAAAATCTTTAGTCGTAGCTGTGAGTTTGAGAAGGATGCATAATCTCTGACTTCACAAAATGTAATTTTTCAGACTGATGCTGCGCTCGAATTTCCTTGGGTCAATAATATCGAAGGAATGGAGTTGATTTTCAAGAAAGCAAGAATGCCAAACTTAAGAGTACTAGAGAGGGACTGGGACTTACACTCCTCTGTTGAAAATGAACTTACTTCTTCTGGAACGACAAAACTGATGTCAAGCTTTGCGATCTTTCTTGAACATCACTCGAAGACTTTGAAGGAACTTCATCTAACGATTTCTCTGGGAATAACATCAACTTTCCCAAATAGTCTTTGTGCACCATTGTTCTCAGCGGAGCAGCAAGAATCTGTTGCCCGAGAATTGAAGTTAGAACGACTGGACATCTCGACTTCACACTCTGAGGCTCTCGTTTGTTCGTTTTCAGATTCAATAATAGCCTAGATAGAACAGCGTAGTGGTGAGCGTGCTCATTCTACAATTTAAATATGGTGCGGTTCGATCCTCAGTGTCGCCAGAACTACGTACTATTGAGTTTCCCTCCTTCAGAGTTTATTATTATTAATAAACAACTTCTCCCATTTTAATTTTAGTACCGCCATGTGTTTGGGAATCACAAAATCTTACCAAGTTGAAGTGGCATCCGATATGGCATTTCAACTGGTTGCACAGGAATCCGTTATCTGGCGCTGCCAAACCTTTGGAAGCACTCATTCGACGAAACCGCAATACACTGACCAATATGACAACTAGTTTCATCGGTGCTGAAGCTGATATTGATGTTGACCCTTTTGAACTTTCTTGGCTTGAGTCCTGCCCTCATTTGAGGGAATTAGCCATCGAGTACTGTGAGAAATCTTTGAACATTCAATTACAGCTTCCGACAGTGAGACAACTTGTCATTGGCGTCATCATGGATTTCAGGTTCATTGTAGACATGAGTCCTTAGATCTCGCGGACATACCGAAATCTCGAAACAGTTCAATTTTCGGTTGGTCTTACTGGTGTGCTTCAAAATTTGAAATTCGATTGGATTCAAATTTTGTTGGTTTTACCAAGACTTGGAGAGATCCGATTTCAGTTTACGTACTATTGCTTTAAAAAATTGGAGCCCTTCACTAGACCGAATTTGATCCGTCAATATTGCAGTGACAAAGCAAGACTCATTTTCAGGGTCGGAAAACAAAGAAAACGTCAAGTCTACACGAATCCGTCCGAGGCGTGCCTCATTAAAATACTTCCAATTCAAAATTACAACTGAAATGAATGAACAAAAGACTTCCGTGCACAAATATTATATGCGCATCCCTCGATTTGTATAAAATATAGCTTTGAATAATAAAAATGATAAAATTTTGAATGACGACTTTACATCACGAAATTGAGTGTTTACACAAATTAACCTAAGTCTCAAAAAAACTAAAAAAAGTACTTCTCTACGTACGAACAGTGTCATTTTGTTATGCAATTTTTTCGCAAGATTGCCATTAATTATTATCGATATTCGCTTCTTAAGTTAATTAGCCTCGGTCTCAAATACTAGTGGTTCATAACAGGCTGATCTTTGGTGGAATATTTCGACACCAAATATAATTTAACTTGGTTCTTCTTTATACTGAACTGGTTGAATTATGGAACTTAATGACGTAAGAAATTAATAAAATATTCCTACAGTTATTGCACTTACGTAATTTTAATTGCAATTAATTACTTTCAAAGTCCAAAATGTAACTATATAGTGAATGCAACTAAATACGTTTTGTAATTGAGTCAATTGAAACCCAGGAAATACATACGCTGACGGCCCAGGCCTATCCTGAATGTGACCATCAAAGCACCCGACCCCAGAAATGACGGTGGAGTATAATGGGTCACTGGGGCGAAATAGGACACCTTATCCTAGTTATGTATTGATGTTTGCAAGGTCAAGGGTCATGTTGGTGGTGACCAAAGTCGAGACTCCTTGAGAAGGAGTTTGTCATATAATCGTCCCTGCGGATAATCATATTTCCAAGGAAAGAGCCAGCAGGAATATGACACGAGATGACATTTTCAGTCAAATGCATTTGTACAGTTATATGATTTTTCCAGGTCGTTCTACAGGTTGTACTGACTAAGGTTTACTAATGGGTGGCATGGTGTTATCAGTTACGACACGAATATTTATTTATTGGCGAAGGTAATACACTGCGATATTTGACCATGCGCGTACCTTGCGGGTGATGTTCCTTTTTAATTGAATTCGGAGTCATGATAAATGAAAACTTGCTGAAAGTGTAACATTTTTAATACAAAAGTTCTATATTATGTTTTATTATATTTATTACGACATTATATTATACGGAGCTAATATTGAAATTATGATTAATTATTTGAGTAATCATAAATCATTCACGTAGTACTTTATTTTGACTTCCTGTATTCAAAATTCGACTGAATTTCCTTCCATGCCAATAAGCAACTGTCTATAGATAATTTATTCGGTCGATCTGACTGACTGAGTTGAGTTGAGTCGACGTTTGTTTACGATAGTATCTCCATGACAACCCCACGTTTACCTTTTATACGAATATGTGTTCAAGTAAAAGCATTAGTCAGAATTTGGAAAGCGACTGAACTGGAACACATTACGGTAGAATTCTTGGAAAGTTCCAATTACGGACTCATGTGCGATCTGCGAGTAGAAATTAAATCCTTATTCGATTACCTTACTGACATTTTGTTTCTTAATATTTGTGGTCTTTGGAAATTGCATTCACACATACGTTGTTGGAGTCAGTGCACTAAAATACCACCTACCATAATAATTAGTTAAAAGCAAGTTGTGAATATTTGAATCGACTGGAATGGAGTTATTTTTGAATTGAAATGCTCAGGATATCAAAATTCGTCATTTATTTGAGAATTCTTCGTTTTGCGTGTGATGTTACCTCAAAGAAATTTACGATACACGATACTCTTGAGCTTGACTGAGGATATTCGGGTAAACCGTGACTGTATTTTCTCATTTTGACTTCGCATGTGAAGTGAACATTTGTTGAACCGTAAAAATCCAAACAAGCGTGCCGCATTCTCCAAATGGAAACGCACTGATAGATAGGAAACATTTCCGAAGTTTCCACTGTCCTTTTGGAAATTACTTTTCATCCGAAACTATAAAAGGTAAGTTTTTATCGCATTGTCTGTTTCGGTAGTATTGCAATATGTCGCAATTGTGGCGTACGTAGAGTACTATGAACTCCGGAAATGGAAATAATAGAAAATAATTAAATAAAATGTAACTTAAGTCGTATCTAGTCAGGAGACCGCCTGCTTTAGATGAAACCCCAGATCCATTCAGAAACATACGCGATAAATAGTGTGAATACATATATTTGTAGCACCAATTTCCCGGCAGATAATATTTCGGCTAATTTTTATAGAATTTTTAAGAGGTCTACATTACATCCTTCCCTTTCAGATATTCTACTGACACATCACAAAATAGGCCAAAGTTATATCTTGATTCCAATAATTTGTCAACATATGATTTATTCTGCCGGTGAAAGATTAATAGCCAGTACCAAGAAACTTGAAGCAACGAATCCTGAGCGTCCTTATTCAAATAAGCGTCTTGTCATTAAAATCTACTTAGCTTTTTTATTTCCTCGCCTTTTAATTGCCTCGAGTGTTTACTGGAAGGAGAAATAAAAACTCAATTAAATTTATTCACGTTGTTTAAAATTAGTATGACATCCAAAATATATCACGACAGAGTGATATCGATTTCCATTTAAATATTTTCTTAAATATCGAAACGGGTAAAAATACTGTAAGCTTGGTCTAGACCAGAGACAAATGTTTAATTTGTCTCCTCGTATAAAGCTGAAATGCTTTTTAAATCGATACTTCCTTAGGTGTACTTGCGTGGATGAAACATTAAATAAAGTCCGCATGTCAAATTAAGAATTCACAGTGTTGTTTATCATTTTACTGCACGTAAATTCGGTAACTTTTAAATATTCCGGCCATCGTGCCGGTTTACATTAGGTGTACGGCAGTTTAACTCGAGAACTGTCGGTGACATTTTAACGACCGTCGTAGAACGTAGAATCTTCAAAAAATAGAACACATTTATAATTTACGAAGTGCAGGAGTTCATGTCGTTAAATGTCGATTAATTAGGTTGTACGAAATACGAATGTCTATCACAGTTGCATTGCATTGCATACTTGTACAAAAGCGAAAAGTCCGAGTGCGATAATTCAACCTTGTTGTCTTGGATACTTCCGTTTCGTGATTGATATCAATTTTCTTCAATTTTTATTCTAACAACGGAACTACTTGTGAATAGAATATTTAATCCAAGATAATTTGACAACTTCCATACTAGGTAAGCTCATACTCCCAAAACAAACAAGCGAAGGAGGATTTTCCAAAATTTGAATCCCATAGATTCCTGTAACCAACTCAATTTTGCTTGAGTTGTATGTATTTCTCTATTTCCCCTTCGCATATACAAACGCAAAACTAGTTATAGATTATTAATACAAGTTTGCCATATTGATTGCGAATTCCGAACGAGTCTCCAGAGTGGTTCTGGATATGATGAAATAGGAAATGTCAGGTCTCTCACTTTTACTGCTACTGGGTATGTATGTAAAAACCACACAATATCTAATGTGTTTGGTTGCATTGCAATGCTCCGAACCAGTAATATTTGGCAGTTATTGGCTATTGGCATCATTCTTTTGTAGAAGCTAAACTTATGACGTGACCCATTTTAGCCATGTCAACTCCTTCGTACTTATTCTTTCGTGCCTGCTCTGCCCACATTATGTAATGCAAATGTTTAACATTTACAACACGCCTAGGAAATCATAATAGAAAGACGAAAACTGGTTCTGTCTGAGTCATGCATTTATTTAGATGACTAGACCAGACAAATCACAATTGTGTCGAGGCAATAGGGTCAAAAGCAAATTACCAACATTTTTGTAGTGAAAAAATACCATATTTTCTGTAATTTAGCCCTGTCTCTATTAGGACGCGGTCTGCAATACAACTTGGGTACTTTCCCTACTTTCTCAGTGCACCTTATGGAAAAAGTGGAGAAAGTCACTATGCCCTTAAAGAATTTTTTTTATTGAACCCACCGGTATTATTTGAAGCCTTTATTTAAGTCCAGGGTTTTAACAAGGGTATAAACTATACAGGTTTGGCCAAGCTGAGCCCGCACTTGAAAATGTAAGTTTTTGCTCGTGTCATAGAGTTTACTACGTCACTGGAGAGCGCTCTCAAGCAGCTGGGGAATGATGAGAAAAATTCTGTTTTCGGAATCCCTTCAATTTTCCGATCGGCATCAAATATTCATGGTTGGTGTTATACATAAAATTTTAGGT
>JAQFYE010003614.1:0-14882 GCA_034694305.1 Protaphorura glebata
CCACTCTACCACTTTCCACACCGTCTCATCTACTCTCTACAACCTCTGAACCACTATCTAATTCCACGGGCTGTCACGGTGTCACCCAGTCGCGACTGTTTATTAATCACCAATACAACCAACATTTCAAGCCTTATTACAGGATCTACGCTATACATTATGTTTGGTCTAAAGAACTTTTGCGAACGACTGGATTCCACTTTTAAACTCTCTTTACTCAATTGTCGGATACTAATTAATTTTTAAACAAGATGTGTGCAAATTGAAAAATCTAAAATTGCATTTAAATAAATATATAAATAGTGCACAGTCTGATTAATTGAAATACCCTGAACAAGGCCATGGCTATATTCACAGAGAATGGGCTGATGTTTCTGTTATGCGAGCTGTGATACCGAAAGAAACACATTTGAACTAAAGAAGCACCTATGCTGGCGGAGGGATCACACCCTCACCTTTTAGTGAAGAAGCAAGACTTGCCGTAGCCTACCCTTGCGCTTAGGATAAAAACATCTGATCAATTATACTGAGTCAACTGCTTTGCAAAAATTGATAAACACTGTCAATCATCTTCACTTCTTCCCATCTATGTATTCCTTCAAAAATGTATCGAGAAAATTTAGATGTAGCAATTTGACAAGATTTACCCTTTCTAAATCCATGCAACGTAGCACACAAGTCTTTCCCTACAAAATTGTGTAGTTTAGAAAATATTATTTTTTCAAATATTTTGCCAAAATGCCAATTGCAGATAAATTAGAGATTGGTCTGTAAGACCCTGACAAATTCTTTGACCCTTGCAGCTTATACAATGGTGTAACTACAGCAAGCCGTGGGAATTTGGCCAGGGAAATCGAGGTCGACTTGGTAAAACTTGTCAATTAACTACAGATTTATTGGCCTGTTTTCACACTCGGTGGAACATGCTAATTAGAACTGTTGTTCGCTGTTTTTCAAAATACCGACTGTTTTAATAACTTCACAATCTATTATATCAGGAACGGAGTAACTTGCACCCTCCTGGAGCACAACTTAGCAAAGAAAGCATTTGCCAGTTCAGTATTTTCATTGTAATTTTACCGTGCACGTACGGTTCGTGAAATAGTACCACCTGATATCCGAACAGGATCGGAACACCCCTAGGTAGACATTAGGTGCAATAACTGTCATAAGCATTTGTAGAATAGTCAAATATCACAATTTTTTTAGAAAAGCGGTTATAACTGTGCACTAACGATAGCCTTCCTCACTAGAAGTTAAAAAATCAGTGAGTAATACAATCCATCTAGTGAATTCCGAAATATTGAATTTCACAATAGGTAATTTCAAGCGGAACATTCGACGTTGCGGGGATACTACTAATGTCTATATGGCCGAATACCAATAGTGCCCGGGTAGTTCATGTTTCCAGTTCCCTGCAGTCAAATGCTTATTGTACAAATTAGATAACAAGACTTTCGCCGCAGAATGAGAATTTCGGTCTTGTCACCAGCTGGATTGCATATGTTCGCCGACTAAAGGAAAGGTCATAACTTTTTGGTAGCCCACGGTCAACTGAACCTGGAGGTGTTAAGCACATTGCAGAGAATATCCTTCATTACACAACGAACTGTCGCACTTGAATTGTCAATGTGGGCCAGTGTATTACCGCAACAGACTCATAAAAATGCCGTGGATGGATATTAAAAATTAAAAAAGTTATTTGCTGGACCTGAGAAGGCCATCTAATTCAAAAATTCGAAATTCGGATCTCTTTTCGAGCTCGAAATATCGCTCCACCGCGCACCGTTTCATTCATAGTTCATTGGATTTGAAAGACGTGTAATTTTGAGCATAATTTTCAGGCTTTAGGTTCGCCTATCACAAAAGCGAATAAACAATATCTCAAAAGGTATATATTAGGTGGCATCGACACGTATCATCTTAGAAAGTCTTTTGGACGTATTTTTTATTGAAAAACTACGCAGATTTTGTTACGCGTAGATTTTAACAAAAGAGCTCGTCGAGACCACAACTCCATCGAAATAGCTCGTGAATGAATTGCTGATAAAATTCAAATTTCTTCCACTCTTTTTGGAACCAAAATACTCTGACCTGACCATACAAATTAACGTGGCTAGAATTTTTAATGCTGGAGAAACACGGAACACTGGATATACAGGTGTGTTTAGTTTGGAACTTTCAAATGAATAGTTCCAGGAAGCTGGTTAAACTGTACTAAATATGGCATTCGGTTTTTACATGCTGCGTAACAGCTGTCCTTCAAGTGGTGTCGCGAGTTATATTTGTATTTTCGTAGGAGTGATTAATTGGACATTTGGTTTGTAAATGGAAAGCGAAGGAGTTTTGATGTTTTGCATTTTTCACCAGACAATTTCTTTGTGTTTTTCTGTCTAATGGCTGTTTTTAGGGAAATTACTTCATCGGTAAACGCTTCGATGAAGTCTAAAGTATTTATCATGAATTTTGTCCAGTTCAGGTATCATCGGCCCAGGCCCAATAGCCGAATTCAGTTCCATTTTATTTCTGGTGCTGCGACCCAATAAGATATATTGCTTCAAAGTTTTGGCGAATTTCATTGTATTTCAATAAAATCGTTGACGTTATTTGCGTTCAAGCTTGACTGCAATATAATGTACGAGGCGGGCTCTATGTGGTAAGAAATTTTTTTTTGGAAGTAAATAATTTTGTCTTCTACCACGTAAGTCCTGAGTAGGAAAGAAATCCATATTTCAAAATGTAAATGTTACCGCAAACCTTACATAAAATTATTACTAGAACTGTTTTATGAAAGTAGGGAGTGAGGTATATTTTTTTGCGAGCGAAATAATCATTGAATCGGCAATTAATTATTTTTCTCGCCGCTAGATTATTATATTATAAAAGACTACATGATCCTCCTGAGATATTTTAACCCTGCCATTACTGGGCCGTGTCATAGCTATGCACACTGCTTTTGTATCGAAAATTTTCTGAAAGAAACTTCCAAGCTATCTACTGGGCTTCCAGGTAATCCTCATCGAAGCATCTATCTATATAACGTACCAAGGGCCAAACCAGACAACCTTAACCCATATTTTATACGAATTTTGTAAAAAAAATTGACAGAAAATCCCTATGTTAAACGGAATATCCTACGCCAGTGCACAGGCATGCACACATAAGGCTAGTGCATAGGCATGAACACCCAGGGCATAGCCATGACCACGGAGGCTTGGGCCATATACATTACATTGTGCATAGCCATGCACTAGCTTGGGTCTTTGGCGTAATATTTATCGTCAGGGATGGCAGGGTTAAATGAACAGACAATTGGGTAGCATAAGCCGTTGTGTAAAGGTAAAATACCTATCATCTGACGTCATTCTGCCACCATCGCGCATCTTAATAAGTGTAGTACTCTTGAAATAGTCAGATAGGATAGGAGCGCCTTTAAAATCTAAGCACTTTGAAAGTATTCTATCACAGTTTTACATATGGCCCAAAGGGAATTACAATAAGTTCACAAGGAAACCGCTTAACCTCCAGGAAAAGAAATTTCACACATTAATTGACATTCACGCAAAGCATGGTCAAACATCGCAGCGTATTATCCCGAGAAGGGTTGGTCGCGTCTCATTTGGCCCAGGGGCACCCCTAGAAGTAGGAGAAACGCAGTAGAATGTAACCGCTCTGCATTCAGTGCAAATTCTAAAAAATTGAATCGGCAGTACAGTGAAACAGCGCAGGGGCTAGTCTATATTATTACTATGATGCGTTTAGTGCGGTAGACTCGCTATTTCCAGGTAAGAACTAGTCCAGGATTACCCGTTCCAGCTATCGTGATCACGAATGTGCAGGCTTCGTCGTGTAATAAAATTATTTTCTGTTCATTTTTCATAAACTATCAACTAGCACTCTTTTGTGAATTTCTGCCGGCTTATAAAGTGACGGTTTAATTGTTTCAGAAACTTCTATTGTGAACTTAAATTTGTTGTTCTGACAAACTGGATAGACGTGCCCACAGTTAACCTGATGTAACTTATTGGACTCATTTAATTCTATATTTCTATATACTGTTCTTACACGAAAAGACGCCTCTTTTGTTACTCTTATTGTTTCAAATTCATGATTGACCGTTTTCCCCTCATTATGCAGGAAAGAACTGGCCTCTCTAGAATTGGAGAATTTAATTCCTAACAATGCGACTGGATTTTCAGGAACGAATAGACGGAATCATTTCACTCTTGAACCTGATCAAATATTCCGTTCCAGAAATCGATTTGTTATGTATAAAAGGAGATATTCAACTATTTTGGCCGCCGTAACGACTTGACTTCCAGTCGTAAACGGGAGTAGAATTTTGTGTTTGGAGATTCATTAATTGGACGTTTTGTGGTGCCTAAATTGGAAACACAGGCACTTCACTTCAGTCGTTTAAATTTGGACAAGACAGGTGGACCGGACACGTTTATGTTGTGCGAGACCTGAAGTTAACGACTTTTATAAATACGTATCCAAGTCCCAAAAGTGACAGGTTCGGACTCTCCGTGTCAAGATATTTGGTTAAATTCGAGTCACGGTTTAGCGAAAATTACCTTCTGAGGTAGATCAGGCGGTTTTGGGCTCATAGGTCAAATGGTCAAAGCGTTTACCATTACTGGGAATCGAGAGAAATTACATCCTTACATTCCTTAACACGGCATCTTTCACAGTACGAACACTCACAGAATTCTACAAAGAAAGTGATTCCACTATCGGTTTAGCTGCAGATACATTAGTTTTGTAATATCTAGCACCAAATATACAGCTCGTAGTATACGAGTACCAGTAGTCGAGGGCTACTGGAGTCTTGCCAGGGACTACAATTAACCTGGGGCTGCCACGCTAACAGATTGCTTTAAAAATGTGATGGGCGTCCTGGTCAAGAAGCCATAATCAAAGATGTCATCCCGGATTGAGATCTTATAAGTACCAAAGGAAACTGTGTACATAAAGATCTGGCAAGTGCCCCTGAATCCCAATATAGGTACGGAGTGAAAAGCAGATTCCGACTTCATTTGATGTCTGGTTTTACTCATGGCCTATCTTCAATTACTATTACTGACAGCGCAGTACTCGTGAACCAGAATGGACCACGACTACTAGCAGTCAGTGCCACCCTCTAGGTCAGTCTCCGACTGCTAATTGACTAGCCCCGCATTGATTCTTAACTCTTGACCAGACCATAGTAGTCCCGGACTACTAGTACTCATATTCTACGACATATACGAATGAAAATTCCTCCAATATCAGGCAAATTTGATAAAGTGGTAACTCATTTAGTAAAGGGAGCTTAATCCGTACTGTTAACGAATGTAATTCATTGAGGGAGTATGGATATAGAGAGCACAGAGTTTAGATAAACTTTGTTTTCAAACGTTGAAGTGACCTTACGTGGAAGACAGCCCCAATTATTTATTTATTTATTGACAAAAGTAACGCCCTCGGTTTAGGTCATTATGTTTCCCGAGCGTATTACCTATGCATTAGCAAAAGCAATTACAAAATTTCTTAACTTGTAAATAGCGTGTACTAGCGCGAATAATGACATCCATAATGAGCAGATTGAACTCAGCAAAATAACAACATTTTCGAAAATTCAAAGTAATGGATCAAATACCGTAAATAACCGATTAAGTAGAAGCCTGGACTTGCATTTATTTTGGAAGGTCACATACTTTGGCCACTTTTTCAATTGAGAGGGAGATCCAGTTTCAACTCGACACTAGTTTTAATTGGTCATTTACCGTATTGCAAGAACTATTACATCATCAAATTGACCACCATATACTTAAAAAATATTAACAGCCGGAACTTCCCTTACGTGGAATTCGCGAAATGCTAAGAATTAGTTCTATATAGGATGTCACATAAATCGTTAAACAATTTAGTGCAGCCGTGGCTTACGAAATAAAAGTTCAATTGACGATTAAATTCGTTAGAGGGAGCGACTTTCTGGAGAGATATTGACAACAGGATATTTCCTAATTCTGTCAAGGTCTGCTCGATTCTTCGCTGATATTTGGGAAATATTTTATGGCTACACACTTTCGTTAGGGAGTAAAGTACTCAAAGCCTAAGCCGTAGATATTTTATTACTTCGCCGCTCACCAATTCCATCCAACACAATCAATTCCGCAATTAAAAATTGACATACTGGGCTGGCAAAGTAATGCCTTATTTCACGGCGATAAAGAATAAGTGCGAAACTGACCATTCAAGACATAAATGACTTTCCTAATCTAGACTCATCTTAAACTGTATTCTAGTTATCATAAGTCATGTTTAAGTAATTTGGGTTAGAGTTAGGGTTCGCCCACTGATTGCTACAGTTTTTCTTTCTTGTACAGGGTGGGCCAAAGTAACCAATTTCTCTCGGTAGCATTAAATAAAACCGGAAATAGTTAAAACACGTGTGAGTTTATGTCCTTCAACTCATGTTCAGTTTGCATGCGACACGCTACCAGGAAAAGTATTGAATATTTAAATAACACACGCTTTAATTTTATGCTCGACGATGCGATATCGTCAAACTTCATTGCGAATTTATGGTAGAGAATCGTTTAGCTTTCCATTTCGGAAAGGCACCTCTAGAGTTATGATCATCCGGGATCAAAGTACCCATTAACCCATTACATGTCTGCCTGAGTGATTGAAACCTCCCCAAAGCGACGTGGTATGGGATCTCTGTACTAGTGGTGCTACGGCTGATAATCAAAGTACTTCACTTCATCGCGTCTATTTGGCAGCAATATTTATAGTGTGCGTTATCGCTGGGACTGGGCGATAATCAAAGGACTTTGAACTGGATTTGGTCTAAAATTAATATTTCATTTGTCCGCAATTCTACGCAGAAAGGAAAAAGGAATATAAAAAGGACAATTACAATTGACCCACCCAGTAAAGCGGTTATCTTAATTAGTAACTGCTGATAGAAGCTATGAATTCTCTAATACTTTGACGTTAATCGTAGGAACCATTTCTCAAGATAAAAGTCGATATTACCGTATAAGAATCTCAGGAATGTATTGCCAAATCACCATTACAAGCATATGCTGGTAAATCGATAGAATACAGTCCAGTATTCAATAAATAATAATTCAATAAATTAATAGCCGATTTAATGTTTTTTTGGATACATAAATCACAAACGAGTATTTGAGAAATTGAGTAAACCAACTCATGCCTGCCTGGCGTGTCAAATAACAATAATAGTATAAATAAAATGGATTCTTTAAATATATATATTTCTGAAGCGTCGACTCAGCTAAGTGAGACTTACTTAATATGCTTACTGTAGACGTAGGCAGTGCGGATGGATCGATCCAACCTGTTCTTACAATTTTCATTTACCACATCTCGGATTCATCGAGCTCAAACCGTTCAGTCACTAATGGTCATTATATAGATAATAAGTACGAATTCAAGCGACGCTAATGTCGGTGAACACAATACATGGCTAATAATGCCAATTTTTTTCAAGTGGATTCATTCCGTCTTACTTCCGTACATCGGATAAAAAATACCTAGCCCATCGTTACATCTTAACTTCATTCCAGTTACAATTGGGAATTTGTAACAAAATGAGTCGACACGTTCTTTGGTAAATTAAGCTAATCCTACAAATTCCTAAGACAAAGGAAATTTTGTTACAGTAAAGTAAATAATTTGGGATAAAAATAATGTTTTTATCAACAAAAATTCTTTAATTTTAAAGGAAAGTTCCCAGACTTCATCTTCGTTTACGGAAGAAAAAACCGCCTGTGTACGTTCTAATCTAGACATCTCTAAATCCAATTAATTCCACCGACTCGGAGTATAATTAATTGTTTGTTCTCAATCTAGGCTTAAAATCCCGATTCCGAAGATGTTGACGGAGAAAGCTCGTGAGGCTTTGGCGACGATGATGTCTATTGGTTCTTTCCTGAAAATCATTCCTTATAGATGGGATCCTTCAAAATGCCGATTGATGAAGGATATCTCCAGAATCCATAAAATTCTTTTTCGCTGCCACACACTCCTCATTTATTTTATATTTTCTTTCGTCACATTTCGATTTTTTCAAAAATTCAACGAGGTCGATCTCCCGTTGTTGCTTCGAATCATGAACATTATTTGGGTTGTGGCTTACGGTCTGGTCGTTTGTGGAAATCTTCAGTTTGATCTCAAAAGAGAGGAAATCCGATTTTTTGCAAACTCGCTCTTCGAAGCTTTGGAATTGGAGGAAATACGAAGTAAGTTTCTTAAATATGGTAAGATTAATTATTATTTTTTCAAAAATAAGAGAAACTTGTCACGACGCATTCCAATCGATGTGCTGACAAGTAGCGAGTCTGCGTGTGGTGTGGAGGTCAGGGTTAAATTGCTGGGTAAAATCAAAATTCCCATACTCTTAAAATTTCGTTACAAGTTTATTCAACTAAATCACCCATTAGAAGTGAGATCTTTCTAAAACTTTCTCCATAGATTCTTGTGGGGAAAGTGGTGAAAGTCAGTTCTCTGTAGCTATTATAACTTAAACTATAAGGATAGTGATTAATCATAATTTTATTTTTTACTACTTTAGTACGATTTTCATTATTCTTTTTTTTTTGATACATTTAAATTAATAGTGAATGTGTATAAATAAATATGGTTATGTGATGAAGATTTAAATTAATTATTTTTTTATATTCAGGAAGTTCCATAAAAATTAATACATTTAAGTATAATAAATGAAGTAACATGTCATAAGGCAAGAAGATAGGGTAAACCTTAACGGGATAGGCAGTATTTACCCCGACTGGATACTTTAGATTTATCTGAGGTGGGAGTAAACGGATTGTCTAAGTGATTTTTTCCAAAAATCAAGGATTGGAATAAAAAATTTCCAAATAAAAAATTTCTCTGGAAAGTCGAGTTGCGACAATTTCTTCGTGAATGTCTATACTAGATTCTTAATGTCCATCCACGCTCACTTCGGTAAGGAGATCTTCAGACTGATTTCCGGAAAGGTTAAGATCCGGTCAGCGCCCGTTATTATCTCCTTTTTGTCAGAAGCGCGTGAAAAGTCGCTTTTGTGATGAAACGTTTGGCAGACAATCAGTAAACGGGATTCATTCCCTCTGTTGTTAAATTTTGTGATACGTGTCTGAATCCCACCATTATAATTAATAATTATTATTCCAACCCAAATATATATTACACTGATTCTTAGAAACCGATCGCAAAACGGACAGGAAACCGTACAGTAATTGGCCGTCTCGGATTCTCCTTGTGAGTTCTTTTTTGCTATACGTAAATCCGACGGCTCACGCAGGCGTGTTGGTGAAAGGACCTTGCATACCGCATTATCTGAGTTCGATAATCCTCTCCTGTACATCTTCAACGGACATGCCAGTATCCACCTTTGGAGCTCTGCCTTATGTTGCTTTCGAACACATGGTTGTTGGTGACGCCATCTACGTGTGGAGCTTTAATTGGTGTATGGTATTCCTCGGGCTCGTCTGGATCAGAAACGTCATGACAAATGGCAACAGAAGTGACCATAAGTAAGGCAATTTATATTTTATATAGCTTTGAAATTCGCAGAGCTTCGCTTCTTTCTGTGACACTAGGCTTTATTAATCAACTAGGGTGTACTAGAGTCAGTGGTAACACGCCTCGAAGGCAAAGTTCATAAATGCGAATCGTTGCTCGTTCTTGACTTTATAGTGTTAGCTAAAATTCTTGACGATAGTACGGAAAAAAAAGTTAGCTCACTAATTAGCATAAAGTTCACATCATTGTTTTTGTTAAAGTGATTTGGTGTAGAGAGGTCACCGAACTTAAAATAAGACAGGTCGACAATGCTGACCCTTTGGACACCATGCGTGTCATATTTCAAAAATCTAAGCACTCGTACGCAGACTCTCCTTGACTTCTCTTATCCAATGACACTGCATTTGACCTCAACTTGCATGTCTTGTCAACTGTCAACTTTTATTTGTATTTTCGCGTCTTTTCTGGCCTTCATTGTAACGATATAGTCACAATGCCTAACATTTTGTACCGAAAGATAGCTGCTTCATCCAGATTACCTTAGTTTATCTTGAATTTATTTTAAATATTTGAATTACAGATACACACTTGGACCTGAATTTTGTAAAAGAGCTCCGAGATGTTATCGCCAAGCTCAACTGTTGACGAAGTTGATAAATGAAGCCTTTACGTATTTCCTAGCATGGTTTCCTTTTGTTTTCTTCACAATGTCAGGATTGCTCATCTTCTCAGCAATCCGGTACACGAACCTTGACATTGTGATGTACATGGTGTTTCCATTCTGTCTCATGAGATGTTTGTTCGAAGCTGTAACAATGTTGGGAATTGCTGGGAAAGTAAATCAGGAGAGCATCAGTTATTTGACCGCGTGGGCAAGAAGTCTTCATTCCATTGAAGACAAACTTGATCAAAAAATTAGTTACACATTCCATGCGTCTTGTTACAGACTCAGATGCTCCGCTGGATCATTGTACGCGTTCAGGAATACAATCGTTCTCCTCTGCATGGATAGATTAACCCAACTCACATTCAACATGCTTGTCACTTACCAATAATTGTTCTCTCACTGTAAGCAGTAATAGCTTCAATAGTAATACTATGCTTCTACACTGTGAATCAATCAAAATATAAATTCCTTATGTTAATCTAAGAATAAGGTATGGCTAGTTTTGCCCTCTTTTGCCTTTTTTATAAAAATAAACCAATTGTGAAGACAATGAATTTTTTAAATGAGTTTTCATTTTCAGGCTCACAGCAGCTTTTTCGAAAGTTAGAGTAGGTTTTAACCGCTGCTCCTATTTTTGCAGTTACTAGTAAATATCCATTTTATACAGGGTGTCTACGAAAAAGCGCACATTTGTTTGCTGATATTTTGGCTCAGTTACGAAAATTTACATTACAGGCAATGAGATTAAACCGCCCAACAACGAAAAATACACAAACAACTGTGCGGTTTTTCGTGGACACCTTGTACATTAGAGACGCATGTGTAAGATTTCGCACATTGGAACAATCTACCAAAGAAATTCCATTGATTTAAACCTTGTATGGAACTATAACTGGAACAACTACGTATACACAGACTAGCAAATTGAAGTTTAGTGCCTATTGCGTCTACGCCTAACCACCTTTTTAAATGTTTGATATAAAAATTAGAGATTTATAACAGTTCATTCCAGGACAAAAAAGTTTTGTTTGTTTTTTCGGGCATTGCCTAACAAGCTAGGTTTTGGACGGATATGGATTTGACGATTTGTCGTCGGAAACAACTCAACACAACTCTAAGGAAGGAATCTATTATTTTGGTGGAAAGGTGTCAATATTTGAGCCACAAAGTGTGTGCACACAGTAATGCTGGTTGCTTTAAAAAGTTCATTCTGAAAAGAATATTGATTGAATGAAAAGCGATTAGCTAAGAAACGAACCGCTTTTTATAGGTTTTTCTTTCTCCGACTCCGCATTTATAATTATAAAATAAACACCACGATAGGCGAGAATCTAGCACACGAAACGAGTTCATTTAGGAATTTTCGATGTAAGAGGAATTTGTGCAGTTTATAAACACGAGAATGCCAATCAAATTATGTTACAGGCTTGAGCGTGTTGTGAAATTAATTTCTGGAACCGACCTGGCCCTCGACCTCAATATTTGCAAATCCTGGAAATGGCAATAGTATATAAACGCTTTTGATATTCGGATCGTCGTATCGGAAGAACATACGCGCGTACACTCCCTCATTGAATAGTTGTGGGAACAAATGTTCACTTCATTCTTCATTGAATGAATTGACTTTGACGTGGATTTAAAGAATTTTATTAGAAAATACGAGGATGTAATTTTTTGATTAGCGTGAATGACGAAACGCATTGAAGCCGGGTCCCAATTGAATATCTCTCGCTGTCTCCAATGATCATTATGTACAAAAAAAAGTACAAGGTATATGCTGTGAATCCTAATTTTCCTAATCATACCGGAATCCGGAATGCATACAAGCCTGGACTTATATTCAGTCATTCATGCTATGTAAAATTGAAATAAGGATTCACGAGCCACGGATGCGTCAGAATTGATACGATAAACAAAGCAACATCTTTATATTCCATCCACAATCCGATTCGATAAATTAGAGTTATATCGGATGAACCGGGCTAAAAATCTTAACTAGAAGGTAGACGTGCTAAAAGTTTCCAATGAAAATCCAAATAGGCCCTCGTCAACCCAAAGATAGGGACCTTTAGCATATTTTCAAGAAGACTCACTTTTGGTCCGGTTTCACCCTTCCGGTCGATATTTCAGACTCATTGAAATTCTGTTCGCTAATTGAACATAAAAACATTTGATTACTCTTCATAAAATTAAAAGCACTGCAGATATAGCTTGGAATTGGTGTGCGCATCATTGATTATCTTCCACTCCGGACATGTCTACAGTACAGTATTGCAAATGCAGAAAGCGCTAAACTTATTGACAGCTTTGATTGATAATTATAAGAAATAACAATATCATAAAAATCGCACGATTCGTAACGTATAAAGTTCTACAAAGTGAATTATTAGGAATCCAATCCATCATTGTAAAGAATCCTTTAGAGTAAAATCAAAGTGTGTTGTTGAGATGGGACACAGAAGACCGGAAGACTGGAGGACATTCACCGATGCCCTCGTTGGTCCGCCCTTGGCCATGTAAACTCACACGTGCGTACACCTATTTTTTACTGCAATGACAATACGGAAAAACAAGAATGCCAGTGAAGTTCAAGCACTCCACTTTTCAGGTTCCACAGCCCAGTCAGTCTCACCAAAATTATGTAACATGTTCTCTCTACAAAAATCCATGACTTCAATTAAAATGCGTAAATGGAATGTGTACATTTGTTTACATTCTTAAAGCAATCTAATTCTTTTTAAATTGAATTCACCTCCTAAGAATCTTGAAGCGTGCTAAGCGATGGCTCAATTTACTGCCAAGCTGTATATATAATGACATGACGTCATATCGTAAACATTTCAATCACAATAATAGTCTACTTTTTTTAACAATCGTATGTACTAGTCGGAATTTTCTTCGTCCCGACTCCCGACTAGTTGAAAAGCAAATGTGCACTACAATTTTTAGTAATCAGTGAAATATTTGCTTGCAAATTATGAGATATCTAGTGTAGAATTAGCACATCGAACAAAAATATACGAAAGAGAATACATTTAATACAGGATTTGCGGTATTCGTGAATGATATGGAAGGAAAATTTACTCAATTTAAGAGAATACATGATCGGATATTGGATTACTAGAAACATTCAAAGATTTTCCGTATCGTTCGTTGAGTACGGAATATGGAATCTGAAAGTGGTTCGTATTAGCGAGTCTGATATACCTACATATATAAAAGTATTGAAATCAGAACGCCAAACAGATTTCGATATTTCAATAAAATGGAAACTCGAATACTCAATTCACAACATCAAAATCATCAGATATGAATCTGAATGACGATTAAGGTGACCAAAACTCTCCAAACCCGATTAGATTACTATCTTATTATTATTCGATGCATTCGAGCCATTTATGCTAGTACAGTATTTTGTTAAATATTGAGCGAAAAGGTTTAACAAACGAGTTTGTTCTTTATTTGTTAGAATCATAATTGAGATTTTACAATTCATATGTAAAGGTGTACCCGCTTCTTATAATAAGGTGTAGCCTGTAAAATATTTGTATATTACATATATTTTGGGGAAGAATGGGTAAAAATAAGGAATTCCGCAGAAATTCAAGCACTTGAAGGTTGAGTCAATTTTAACGAACTTTCCCACTCCCCAGGATATCTTTACACGATAATCCCTGAGTAATCGATGTAATCACTTTAATAAAAAGATAATCCCTAAAACTCTCAATGAAGCATTCTAAGGAATTTCACAGGTTTACGAAGAAAAATATTAGGGCTCATGCAGTTCTTAAAAATGGTTGTAAAAACACCGCCTGTATTTTACACTATTATTGCCATGCGACTTTATGTTGAAATGACATTTATAAAAATTTAAATCAAATTAAACAGTTAACTGTCATAAAATCCTAACTTGAAATATTCTGAACTTTTCGGATAGAATAGAAATTTGCACGATAAATTGGAATCAACGTAATCTGATAGTAAATAAAATCGAATCCGTTTGAAATATTTAATGCATTCTTCTTTACCTATCAAATATTCTCGTGATAAAATCGAATTCATTGTGGGTATCAAATCTATATCTCATAATAACATATTCATTTATAATCTCATAAAAAATTTTGGGAAGGACAAATACCAAATTCCAAATATGTCAAAAGTTTGTTACCCTTGCCGGGAATCGAACCCGGATCTCCTGATTGCCGCTCATAAAAAATCTAGTCAATTAAGAGTTTAGTTATTTTGGAGATGAGGTAAAATTTAAAGGATGCATTTCATAATAAACTTGGTTTGATATTCTATCAACGCCTCTTTAATATGATGTATATTATATTATCTTGAATATAAAAATATCAAATTCATCTTCAGGCCAGGCTGACCAACCGCTGATTAACCTTGAGAGATAGCAGGCTTGTGAATTAACCTCATTTTAAAGCGGTCCGCCGATGAATTTTAACAAAACTCCGAACTGCCTGCCTTCATAAATTATCAGTGTCCATTAACAAGCACTTTGTCCGGAACTTATCTCCAGCGTTTTAGTTCATAACCCAAAAAAATTCGAACGCTAATGCCTATCAATGTATTGACTGGACAACGATTGTCAACAAAGTTTGATAAGGTGTTCCAAACATTCGCTTGACATAAAATGTAATTATCTTTCTAAATAAGAAATCGG
>JAQFYE010003615.1:0-14882 GCA_034694305.1 Protaphorura glebata
TTGGAGAAGAACCTTCATCGTTTAGTCAGTGAAAAATATGTAATCATAATTCTCTAAATGAGCAAATCTTTCCGTCCTTTTAAGAATTTGACAATCGTGTACCTTACAACAAAATAAATTTGAATTAAAAATTATGGATTATTTTTAATTTTTTTTCTACTAATCAAATTTTCATATTTGAGGAGACTTTCCGGATAGATAGGTGCCGGCGCCAGGTACACACCCTATGGCCGCAATTACACTGGAAACGATTTCACCTGAAACGAGCCTTGAAACGAATTTGTGAAATGTTTCAGAGACCTCGTTTCTGGTGTAATGCAAAAGGCTGAAACGTTCCGAACGATTGCAGGTCTCTGGCGATTTCATTTCAGTCATTTCAGCCATTTCAGTCAATCCGACCTGTGACCACCGGTGTGAGATTCAAATTATTCAGTTATACTTTTCAATTCACCTCAGACCTCAGCTGATTCGGTCTGAAATCATGTGCAACAGATTTCAAGTGTAATTGCTCCGTTTAATTGAAATAGAATTTCACACGACCCTTGAAATATTTCACGTGATTGCATGAAATTTGTATTTCTAGTCATTTCAGCCATTTCAAGCAATCGATTGCAGGTATAATCACCACTTATATCGTTAACATATATCCAAAATATTACTTCAGTGTGTAATTCTGGCAGTCATTGTTACACTAATTAGTCGCAATTATTGTTTAAGTAATTAGTCAATTCGATGACATGAATTAATAATTAATTAGAAATGTAAAACATTTGTATCTTTCTCTCTATAGAAGTGCATGATATAACATAAATGACATGCTCAAATAAACGTCAACATCAACTGACCATTAAACGTGAATTCTCGTACAAAATAAATTGTAACTCAAAGAAAATTTGACTAGTGACAATACTATTTTCTTTTGTTTCGTAATATGAATTAAGACTATTCTGGAAGATTCATTGGTGTGACGCACCGGCTAAAGAATCCCAGTGAAATATAAAATGAAATTTTGAAGCTAATGTTCCTTAAACTTCTTGGATTTGTTTGGTTACAAATAATTTGAATTTGAAATAACTGTAGAAAAATAGTCTTACCATTACTGATGATTTTGTTGACTGATTTTTATTAGAAAAGAAAGAATTGTCCGCGTGGTTATTCACTCTTTGGAGACGACAGAACAAGAGATTGACTCAACTCGTAAATCCTACGCTAGAATCCAATGGAACAATCTAGGCGCGACAAACTTTGAGCCATTCCACCCAACCCATCACAGATGCCACACTCGTACGACACACCATTAGTCGCATACACAAAATATTCAAATAGGATCGGAAAACCTCTCCAAAAAATTGAATACATTCATTTCTATGGCTTTTAGGCCTGAATTGATATCAACGAGGTGACTTCTTTCTAGAGCAGTTACTCTAGAGGCCAATTGGCCACAAGATCTCTTGAGTACATTCCGAACTCTAAGCCGTACAAGGAATTGGAATGTGGGCTAACCAAGAATTGAACCCGTGACATGACGGATTAAATTCCTGCCACAGTAACTCTTCTAGTCATTTAAACCCCGTCAGCTCATATTCAAGCTTTATTAGCTTGGATCAGTCACTTAAATCTCTTTTTATTAAACACCCGATTCTTTTTCAATCGATGTTGCGGGTTTGGGTGAGTGAGTTCGTCCATAACGAAGTATCGTAATTAGATTTTCTTTCAATGCTATTCAGATTACTATATCCGTTTAAGAATCGTCTATTGAATAAAAATATAAAATTTCGAGTCGGACATATGGAAGTTAATAATATTTGCCTTGAGAGCCAATTAAATTAAATAGACACAGAAAAGTAGTAGGAGATGGAATAAGATAATTTTATTAGAATAAATAGTTTGATTTTGTATTTTCTTTGTGATACAACTTTCTCGTTTCCTGACACAATTATAATTTGCTCACAAATTATTACAATTTGAATTCCCGAATGCACAATTACTTTGATTAAAATTTTCGCTACCAATCAGACTAGATAGTACATTAAATATCATAAATAATAAATTAATAAAAACTATAAAATCGATTCCGAATTAAAGAGGTAAGGATCAGAGGGTGTCTAAATATTTTTTTCTTTTTAAATCTCGAACTCTTCAGATTTTTGGGTTAAATAGATCTTCACTTTTTCCCATACCCGTAACCGCCATATCCTCCTCCATATCCACCGTATCCACCACCATGACCGTATCCGCCATAACCGCCATACCCGCCGTGTCGATAACCTCCTTCAATGCTCTTCACCGCCAAACAGGCAAAAAGTGCAACGAAGAGGAGCACAACAAAAATTCCACGGATTCCAGACATTTCAAATGCGAAATGAGGTTGTTGAGTGTTTCGGAAAATTGAAATGTTAGCTGTTAATTGGAGAGAGAAGCTTGGATTTGGTGTGTGATTGAATTCAAGAGTCCAACCGGGTATTTATACTCAAACCTATAGAAAGGAAATCGAATCAAATTATTAGCCGAAAATCTCAGGAACCTTTAACGGTTGAGTGGTCACGAAAAGTAATGTAAAACCGTAACCTGAGGAATTTTGCATTCGTGTTCTTATCATTTCATTTTTCCGCATACGACGTAACGCTTGTCGTGAAGACCATGATTTTCAACTTTTGAACTTCTGTCATGTCATCCAGGCACAAGACGGAATGATCTTATTCCTAATTTGCCGTAGACCTATACAATTGTCCTAGTTTCTGCAAGACTGAACAGATCACTAATGTTATACATAATACGATGATCTTGAACCGGTCGGGTCTTATGTTTATGCGTAAAAAAATACGTAGCCTGGTATTCACTCGTATTCGCAATTCCTACCGAATTTCCAACTCGGATTTCTTGTCGATTCGGGCCCGGAAGTACATGTGCGTGCATTCCGTTGCAGATGTATTGACTTAACACCCGGGACGATAGTTCAGTTTCAAAACTAAAAATTCGGGGGGAAATGCCTTGCAGTTCGTGAAGTAAAAATGTTCAGGTTGCTGCAATGAACTATCTTGCGAACTAAATTATTTGCAGTGCAAATAAGAAAATGTTGTACGTAAATCCTGCATAACATTATTTCCAGTAATAGTTCTAAAAATGCAGTTATGGGAAAAAAAAATATGCCTGGAATTTATTTCTGAACATAATCTCAAGGCTGTATTCAATGTGCGTTAAACTTTTGAAGACAGTTTCAGTATTTGTTCATCAATTCTAATACCATCACAACTGTCACCTCATAGAATTGCTATTTAATTTTTGTGACACTTTTTTCATTATAATGACATTACGTACAGAGGATACCCCTGTGTTTCTGAATCCAACGTCAAATCTTAATGTTTTATTTAAGCCTGACTCACTTTTATTGGATTAATTTTATTTACAACAGCAATTAAACAAAAAAAGCGAAGTTTGTTAAAATGAAATTCAAGGTTTTATTTAATTTGTATCATGCGAGATTCTTGAGAATGAAAGAGTATCTGATTGACAATGCTAATCTGGACTGCTTCATGACTTATCAATGTGGTATCTAGCATACGGGTCACATTAACATTTAAAGTAACCACAAATAAATTGTTACTGCATGTGTATGAACACTGCTTTCTACCAACTAAGTGGTCACATAACACTGGTATCACATATAAATGTATTTTGCACTGCACGTGTGGTTCTTGTAAATCACTAGCTGTCAGTTAACGACTATGAATCTTAAGTAAGCTGTGTATGTAATGTCTTGAGGAATATTTAGTGACATTGCCTTTATTCTCAATGTCATATCATGATGACCTCAGTTTCTTCACAGTGTCGTCGGACATCTCTTAATACATGTTGTCAGTAATCATTTAAAGCTCTTAATGTGAGTTTTGCGTTTGACTTTATTTCTTAACACTGCTATTAACTCATCAAGTTTTGTTTTTCATTTGACAAACTCTCCAGTTGTAAATATCGGAATAACTAACCCGTATATTTGAACACTCAAAATAATAAATTAGAAAATGGATAATCCACCAATTGAGCCCTACACCTTTAAAGTCCTCAAGTTAGAAGACATAAAGAATGGTTAGATGATTTTGAACATTTTAAAACGAATATTTAAAAATTAGCACACGGGTGGTTCATAATTTTTGACCATACATAGCGGAAATTTTGGGTTGCCAGAAAATGGTAAGGCGTTCATTTTTTCAGAGATTATTTATAGGATCTAGTACGATAATCTATTCAAATCTCTCTGTAAAGACTTTTGTGGACAAAACTCTGAATAACGTTGATTGTGTTAAGTTATAACTAGACCACTAACTACTAGACTTATAACATTTAATATAAAATTAATATTTCAATTCAATTCAATTTATTTATACAACGGAAATGTCTGCACACGAGAGAAAAGTTTAATATCCAGAAGAGAAAAGGCAACGCAGATGACCTTTATTGACCAAAATGTACACAACCTGCCACCTACCCAAAAGCTTCTGTTAATTGACCGACATCCTCTAATTCGGAACTTTATATTTGTTTCCCTTAGCTTTACAGAAGAACCTGAAAGAATTTTTCGGTGATGTCTTCGTTGAGGTCACAGAATGTCCTGACTTCTCAGTCCCTCCATTCAATTTGGCCGCGGAAGGTAATTTGTGATGTTCTGTCCCGGATTATGCAATTTATAACGAAGTTCTAGAATTTACATTCTGTTCATTCAAGGGTTTGGGGAAGGTTTGACAACTATCTTGGATGTTGGGGGTCCTCCATTTTTCATTCCAACATTGGATCGTTCAAAAGTCTACGACTTAGCCAAACTTGTTCCAAATGTCGTCGGATCAAAGGCGTTTCCGGAGGGTTGGTATATCAATGGATGTGGTGCGGGACCATGGCCATCAGTCGGCTCTAATTCTGAGGTTTTAATAAATACTAAACATTCCGGAAAATAATACGTCTGAGAAGATACTCCGAAATTGAAGGACCGGTTCTGTTATTAATTCTTTACTGAGTTTGAGGCGAAATATTGCACAAAGCAAGGTGTTGATCTGAAAAACAGGGTTGATTAGCTCGTACTACAATCGTAAGTGACAAAGCAAGAGGTCAATTCTCGTAGATATCAGAGAATCTCGCCCCGCCCCATCGACTCCAGTCCTATATATTAACCGTTCAGTGTAACATGCTTTAGAATCATTTCAAAATGTGCTTAGCAATAGCGGTGTAATGGATTCGTAGTAAGGTGCAGTTCATAGTTAAATGCAACCTCAGGTCGTGACATTCCACTATCGTGTAGCACATTTGAAAAAATTCGAGTTTGATAAGCGACTGTAAAGCACAGTTGACTTTTTTTTCATTTCTTGTATTTCGGAGTTAACACAATCTTCATCTGATCCGGTGCAAAAATCTGAATCCAGTTCTTTGGTAGCTAAAGGAAAAAATACTCTTTTGTAAGTTAACCGGGTATACTTCAAACATCGTTCTTATGCATTTCAATTCTACCTGCTTTATTTCAGATGATTATAAGCCTGAAGCTTACGGAGGAGAAAAAAGTTGAAAAAAATCGCTCAAGAGTAGTTGTAACTTGGTGTGACGCGGACAAGAAACAAGATTTTGCAATGAAACACGTAGACTTTGACGAAACTCGGTTTGCTGTGCTAGGAAACGTTATGGTATCACCGGGAAAACGTGGCCAGGTTTTATGACACACAGCTATTCATTTTATATCCGTATTTTTCGTTGATCTCAACGTCAACTAATCTGATTGTATTTTATGTGAATTAGGTTCTGAATATCAAGTGCAGTCGCCGTGTACCTGAGGCACCCAGCTTTACAATGTGCATTCGAAAAGCCTTGGCAAATGAATTTGGAGCGGAGCCAGTTGGATTGGGCGGATTGTTCGTGCTACGAAATGCTTCCAGCAAAATCCACATTATGAGTGATTTTTCGAAGACACCACTAATAACAGAACAGGAAATCGAAGATTGGCTTCGTTATTTCCAAATGGGACCACCAATGATGTTTCAGTCAGTTCTAGTTTCAGCTGACCCGGTAATTTCCTTTTCTGCCATTCCAATTTTCTTTAACGAAAATCGAAACCAGTCTGGTAGGGTTGTATTAGTGCATCAATTACAAAAATTCTGAACTTATGACCAATGCATTGTGGCCTCTTTGTATTTTTTAGTTGATCATATTTTTATATTAGTTCCTTTGTTACGGAGTCGTCGTTGTCTAATTCTGTGAGTCTGCTCGCAACAAGTCAGATACTCAACGATTGCGAGTTTTAATTATATATTGACAGTGCGTCACAAATTATTAGTTCTATTCTTTTCTCATAAAATATATGTCAATGTCAGTGGCACATGGAAGTGATACATTTTGAAATAATTGTGTCTACAATGACTAATTATTACTGTGTGGGCATAAAATAGATTAAATTGATTGATAAGAGATATAATGTAGTAACATGCGAATGGTGTTTTCTTGTAGGGCCTGGACTTACGAATAGAACATTCTCATGGATGGAGTTTGGATGGGAAAAATGAAGGGGGTCACTATCACTATGACCTTAATCCCGATACTGTCGAATATCATGGCTACTATGCTGTGGCCCAAAATTTGTACCGTGTGGATCGCCCTTCAGTGACTCATCAACTGGGGCGACATTGAAATGAAGTAATAATAAACGGATGGCCCATATTTAATTACAAATACAAACAAAAACACCCCTTTTATTCTATTATTGTCATTCCCACCATTCCATTAATTTGGCTATTATATTGTAAGGTTGACCATTGAAACGTTTGAGCTAAATATGAAATTTTAAGCAAGTGCAGTGTAATATCAATTCCTTATGATTAGTTTAAATAAACATCAAATTCCTGTGATCCGGACAAGTTACAGCAAATAATAAATATGGCAAAATCATAGAATATAGTTATATTGACTTAATTTCATGGATGCATAGTAATGTTAATAATTGGAGAAACAATTAATAGGGGTACACCGCACACCACAGCAAGAACGACCGGATTGACATAGTAGTAATTAGTATAATATTTGCATTTCCGTCATTTTGTTTTCTGAACATTTGTTAATAAATACGTGCTAGTACTGTTCATCAAAGAAAGTTGGTCTAAAACATTAAATTGTTTGACAATTAGCAAACAATTAGCAAAAGAAATTTTTCTTGGACAATTAACGTTCCGCTCACCCAACGCAACCTTCTGCTAGAGTCAACCTAGCAAAATGGTGCTGCCCGCTTACGTTAAAACAATCCTTTTCGACTTTAATGCCCAGTAAACATACGAACAAACAAGGACAATTTTGTGGTAGGAAATTTCAATGTTTGTAAATTCGACTTGTCTTGTATCCAAGTCGGGCAATCACGACTTTCCCCAAATTGTACTCAGGTACGAAAGTGAAAACATTTCCGGGAAATGCTTATAAAAATTACAAGTTGTCAAATTTAATTTTAATTTTTCAAAATATGGGGCCAATTGAATTTAAGATAAACAGTAATAGTCCTTGTGCTTAGCTATAACACTCTCATCGCACGGACTTTTTATACCCAATGTAATAAAATTAAAAATTATCCCTCATATCCTCCTCAGAATCTTTAATATTCACATTACATAGCCCTCTATAACTAGTCTTTGGATCTATGTATGTGTGAGTGCTCAATCAGTTGTACCAGCACCACAATGTTTACGAATACTTTTATAACTGCATTTAGCGCTTATAAATTAATTGATATAATTATCTATTATCACTTGAGAGGATTACGCTGCTCTCTGGTGATTTCGTTTCCTGACTACCCGTCGAGCTTGCCTCCCATTGGTCGTGAATGAGCTGATTACACTGTTCGAAGGATAAGCACTTCTTCCAGTTGCCACGTCGAAATTGGAATAAATGTTTTCCCCTGGGGGAAATTTCATTGTCAGGTGTTGTTGATGTGAACAACCAGAGGGAGCAGGTGCAGGTGCAGGTTGGGATGATGGACAAAATGGAACTATAGCAGGTCGACTGTACGCGTTCGCTGTACAATCTGGGTAGAAAATAACTGGAACATTGGAAATAACAGCACCCGGGATTTGAGAATAATCGATATTTTGGGGTCCTTGTTGGCCACTACAGGATTTGCATCCGTGGGAACAACCACCACTGGATCCTCCAGCGTCGTCACCTCCCAAATTATTTTGTTCTGACGAATCTCGAGGAGGAGAATACACTTGTTGTGGAATCGGAATCCTGACACCTTGGGGGGTGTAGAACACATCTTGTTGACCTTGGACACGATCTCCGTAGGCTGTACCGCCAATACCACCAAAACCAGCTGAACCACCAGCACCACCGCTACCGCCGATAGTCCCGGAACCACCTGATCCACCAGCACCACCATAACCTGCATTTCCTCCTATTCAAATAAATGAAACTTACAAATATTTGTATTAATTTGAGAAGAATTTTGCAAAAGACAATTACCGTATCCTCCAGCGCCGTTCGCGCTACTTCCTCCCGCTCCACCATTTCCACCAGAACCAGCATTTCCTCCTAGAATATTTAGCATATTTTATATCAGAATAAACAATTATGATACGCAATATGTTTTGCAATTATATTACCTGCACCACCTGGTCCCGTGCTTCCACTTCCTCCACTTCCACCTGAGCCTCCATAGCCACCATGTCCTCCTAAAAATCATTAAGCGTTAGAACAAAAATTTCAGTTATTCTCCCCAAAACTTACCATTACCACCCGGAGCCCCATTAGAAGAACCTCCTGCGTGTTGTGTACCAGATAACGTGACGCGATTTGTTGGAACTGGTCTGCCAGGCTCATTTCCAGATCCACCATATCCGCCTGTCGGTGTTGGTCTGATTTGGTTAGCAGTTGGAGTGTAGCCAGTGTTTTCGTTCAAATAACCGCCGGGCTTATAATAGCCGCTAGAGACTTTACCAGGACTAGATGGAATTGTACTTCCAGTACTCGAAAACTTGTCAGGCGTGGACCCGCCATTTTGTGGAGTGTATGATCCATCACTATTGACAGTGTAAGAGCCGCCACTGAAAACTGGGAGTCGATTTGACTGTCCTGTACCGCCTGACAATTTATTTTCAGTATTTACTCCGAATGAGGTCTCCGACCCACCTCCAATCTTTGATCCTGGTGTTGAGTTTTTATTGTATGCAGTAGTTCCGCCCGACCCAGCAAGGTTGACCCCAACAGTCTTTCGGGATCCACCGGATCCTCCTGAGCCAACATTATTATTTCCACCGGATCCACCAGCTCCACCACTCCCAGCATCACCAACGCTTATGTTGCCGCCATGTCCACCCGAAGCTCCGCTTCCACCACCATTCAGATTATTATTTCCACCAGATCCACCAGATCCTCCACTTCCTGCACTTCCTGCGCTAATGCTTCCGCCGGATCCACCGCCACCGCCTGAACCAGACCCATCTCCACCAACGTTGTTGCTTCCACCTAACCCACCCGCGCCTCCAGTTCCCGAATCGCCCGCACTAATATTGCCTCCAAGTCCACCAGAGGCTCCGCTTCCACCGCCATTAACATTGTCATTTCCGCCAGATCCACCAGATCCTCCACTTCCAGAACCACCTACACTAATGCTTCCTCCAGAACCACCGGATGCTCCACTTCCGGCTCCGCCAACGCTATTACTTCCAACAGATCCGCCAGCGATTGTGCTGCCATAATCACTCACACTTGCGCTACCACCGGAGCTATCTATACTGTTGCCTCCGTTGGGTGAAATAGCCCCGCCACTTGAGCCCTCACCAATTCCGTTTCCGCCAACTCCTGGAGAATTACTTCCACCCAGTCCTCCAGCTCCGGTATTTCCTGGTCCTGAACCACCTGCACTGCTGCTTCCATAGGATCCTCCAATCCCAGCGTTTTCCGCTCCACCCAAACTACTGCTTCCATAGGATCCTCCAACGCCAGTATTTTCCGCTCCACCTGAACTGCTACCTCCATTGGTTCCACCAGGTCTTGTATTTCCAGTACTTCCTATACTACTACCATGAGGGCCCGTGTTCCCAGTATACCCAGCACTAGTACTTCCTCCTAATCCACCAGATCCGCCTGGTCCGCCACTTCCGGAATCTCCGCCTTTGTTATTTCCTCCTAATCCACCAGATCCGCCTGGTCCGCCACTTTCGGAATCTCCACCTTTGTTATTTCCTCCTAATCCACCAGATCCGCCTGGTCCGCCACTTCCGGAATCTCCGCCTTTGTTATTTCCTCCTAATCCACCAGATCCGCCTGGTCCGCCACTTCCGGAATCTCCACCTTTGTTATTTCCGCCTGATCCACCTACTCCACCACTTCCAGCATCTCCTCCACTATTATTTCCTCCTGATCCCCCAGCACCTCCACTACTACTTCCTCCAGCTCCACCAGCGCCACCATTTCCTGCATCACCACCACTATTGTTCCCTCCTGATCCTCCAGCACCTCCGCTACTACCTCCTCCAGCTCCACCAGCGCCTCCATTTCCGGCATGCCCTCCCTTGTTGTTACCTCCTGATCCTCCAGCGCCACCACTGGCTGGTTCACCTCCTCTTGTGTTTCCGCCGGCTCCACCTGCTCCTCCACTTCCAGCATCTCCACCTTTATTATTTCCACCTGATCCACCTGATCCACCACTTCCTGAATAAGAACCTACGCCACTGGCTCCACCTGCTCCTCCACTTCCAGCATCTCCACCACTATTGTTTCCTCCTGATCCTCCAGCTCCTCCACTTCCGGCTCCGCCTCCAAAACCTCCGCCAGTACCACCGGATCCGCCAGCCCCGCCACTCCCAGAATTACCGCCGCTGTTACTGCCTCCTGATCCGCCAGCAGCTCCTCCACCTGTATGAACACGAATAAATACTTGAGTTTCTACGTTATTCTTGGGAGAAAACGGTCATTAAATTACTAGCGACATAGCATTTTCGTATGACTTTCCTGCGTCATGTGAAGCAACAGACATAACAGAATGACTCTTACATAATGAAACTTGTGCTTAACGCCACCCTCATAGTACGGCCACCCGACAGCTAAAACCAAGTCTTTGTACTTTCGAATTTTAGATACGGCCTCAATGTTACAGACGGTTGTCTGTGACACAACAAAGTGGTGTTAAGACTGTTTTTCATTAAGAGCTGAAATTTTTTCTTCCGACATATAATACACAGACTCCACTGTCGATCATCGGATGTGTATTGAGTTACATATATCGCTGATATTCCCATCGGCATTTCAAATTGCATTTTTATCGTATTACCTAAACTCTACTAATGCTCGTTACCCGTGCCATTGAAGATTACAGATAGCCTGACTGGTTTTCTTAATAAAGGGGCCTTCGAAAAGTCATGTTTAGAAGACCTGATGTGGACAAACCGCTGCCGCCTTTCCATTCCTGACGATAAGACACAAAGAGATCCGTATCGCTGCCCACCCTCTAAGCTACACACAAATTTTGCCAAATCATGCCACGATTCTGATTCTGCTGCTCAACAAGAATAATGCTGGGCCTAGCCTAACCTAGTAATTATTACTCTATTCATCGGATCCCTCCCAGTAATAAACGTGATGCGTCGTCAGCAATTAATACAACATAATATTATTGAAAATTGAAATGAATGTCCGAACCATTACCTGACCCACTGCTTCGGAATGGCCCTGGTGTTGGCCTGTACGTCGTCGGAGCTGAGAGAACTGCCGGGAATGCCGAGGGTCTTTGATTCAAAATCAGACTAATCGGTGGTGGTACCCTTGCGTGATTCCCTTGAATCGATGAGTCTGGTTGTGGATTTTCAGTCACAGAAGCTGTGAGTGCTTGTTCCAAATTAGAACATTGGGATGGAAATTCAAGTTTGACCCAAGAGACTTCAACCCCTTTCATTTGTGTGGTTCCTTCCGGATGTTCTGCAGGGTAAAATAATTTGGTGGGGAATCCTTCGGGTACTGGTCGATAGCCCCAAGCATCGGCGACATAATAAGTGATCTGGGGTTTGTTTGAAGGGTCAATGTAACCGTAACATCCAAAAACGACGCCATCAGGGGCTTTGTTCTCATGATGATACTGTCCCTTTGGCCCATCCGGTTTAATGTCATAGCCGTAATTATAATTTCCTGAGAGGAAAAGCAAATCAAATTTATTCTGTCGCATCAAATATGTCTGTTTTATTTTATATTTACAAAGAAAAGGAATTTACCGTCTCGAAAATTTTGGTTCAAGTATTGGGTCTTGTTTGCATCATGTATGTTGACGACGGACACAGTGCCATTCGGGAGTTCATTCTTCTCGGAACTCACAACTTTAGCCGCAATTGGTTTCCAACTTAAACACAGGACAAAAACCACTAACCAGACAACCTGCTGTTAAAACAATACCTGTGATTAGCTATTGGTTTTAAAAATACTTAAAATACTCAAATTTATTGACATTCCCTTTCAGATGTGATCAAATATCGCCGCATTCTTCCTAACCGAATGCGTGCCAACATTTTTTGGCCTAGTGAAGGTCAGCCTCGTGGTAAAGAATTAAGAACTTCAGTCGAGTAAAACCTATTTAAAGCAGTGACTCAGGGTATAGGGTTGCAGTGATTAGGTATGAATTTTATAGAATTCGAAAAACCCTGAAGAAATAAGAAATTGTGAATGAAATAACACCTACTATTCAAGCGTACAGCTGTCTGAACATGTGCGGATTAACTGAGGATTGTTGTTCATTTGTATTGTTTCCCATTTATGGTCCTTAACTTATCAATATGACACTTGGCTAAAACTTCTTACAATGAATACTTTTTTTTTGCATTGAATTGCATAAAAATGAGTTGAAATTTCAAAATTAATATTCGAAAACTGCCGAAGAAATTGAAACATTTAATTAATGTACGTTCTGAATAACCGAAATAAGTGAAATGCGGTTTAGCAGGCCAGTTTCACTGGCTAACAAACATCTTTAAGTATTGGCTGTCTAACTGCTGGGAAGATATTTTTTTTAGATGTACTCACACTATGGAAGCGTCCCTTGTCGGCGTAAATTATATTGCACAATGACGACGGACCTGTAAAGTGTGTAAGTGTGTTTACAACTTGAATGATCATTCATGCTTATGGCATGCTAAAAAATAAACATTTAACTGTACCATACATATCTTATGCAATTCCTTCTCGGTCAGAAATTGTCTAAAAATGCTATTTTTTTCAGTTCATGTTTGTAACTATATCAGTATGTATTTTAAATAGCAGCAGGTTTTCTGATTAAATTCAACGTTCCATTTTTCACATTTTTTACGTATGCGTTGAGAAAGAGGAGGTCATGACTTGCATGTCGTCATAACTAACGCCATCGCAAGGCATCAGTGAAAAAACATTCAGCGGTATATTTCTATTTTTTTTCAATACTAAATTTTTTATTCAGTCGCTGTCTTCCATACAAAGATTGCCCAATGGACACAGAATACAAATGATTATTTATTTAACAATATATCATGCTGTTAAATATAATATTACCCGTAGCACTGGAAAGAAACTACAAAAATAATTTCTAGTATTTCTCTCGAATAGTTTTTAAATAAATTTTAAGAACTAGTATTATATAGATGGTTATTTAGAATTTGTGAAGAACCTTTAAGGGCAATCAACACAATATCCTCTCGAAGAATTTTTGGTAGATTAAATCTTTTACGAAAATTTTCAAAAAACAACGTAACCGTTCCTCTAGCACCTACAAACAAACCAATAACTTCGATATCTTTTAACTTAAATTTTTCTAATAAATACTGTCGACAAGGATTATATATCGAGCACTTTTCCTGGCTTGCTGCTGGTCTGAATGATATCAATGAGGTAACTCTTCTCTAGAGAAGTTACTGTACAGGCCCCATCGACCTGGATAATTAAACCAAAATCTCAAAAGGAAAGACCAAGTACAACGAACGATAATAATACCCACCCGAAATGGAACACATGTATGGAATTGGGAAGTGAATTGAAGACCATGAATTGAATCTGGGACTTACGCCCCTAGTCATTATTGTGTACGGTAATTCGTCAATGGATAGGAGTTCGATTCTTCCGGCGGACATGGTTTAGTATGAATCAATGGCTCAAAGAGGTACCTAAATCCTTATACAGGAGTTACTTCCTACCTACTATATGTATACTAAGGTACCCGTAAAGACACAAGTATTTAATTTACACTCATGTTTATTAATACTGTAAAATCTCGATTAGAACGGGGTCCGTCAATAGGGCTCGGTACTCAAATAGATTAGGGTATTTCTCCGACTTTCATCATGTAACCTAATGATGAAATTGGTTAAAGCCTTGAGACTTGTGACCATGCGTGAATGAATAGAGCTCCCGTGTTCTAATCGGAATTTTACGGTACGGTAGAATAAGCATCTTAAGTGGGCCCGTGCCGTGGCCAAATGGAATGAGCCGGGACTTGTTGTTGATTTGTACATTTGTGATGATGTTTTCATTTCACATTTGGATTCAACCGTACCCTGTACTTGTAGTAATGTAATTAAAGTGCGCTGCTGCGTAGGAAAATAACCAGAAGAAGCGAAAGGGAAAGTACGTCGCAATCCAAACAACTTCCGAAGCAGCGAAGCACACAAATTCTACGAAAGCGTCCAAGCGTCATCTCTTCACAAACATTTGAAACCAACCCTTCCGCGGAATTCAAAATCTCAACTGTGAATTTGTTCCAAAGTTTGGTGAAAATATTTCTGCGAATGAATTCCGTCTGACACGTTCGATAAGAAAAACGCGGTTTGCGGAGGCAGAGCTGGGCCATTCATAAATCACGTTACGAACCCATTGATTGGCAAAGTTTGAAACATCTCCCTCGCGCCAACATCAACTTG
>JAQFYE010003616.1:0-14875 GCA_034694305.1 Protaphorura glebata
TACTTTCTACAACCTCTTAACCACTCCCTTAATACTATTTCCACGGGCTGTCACCCAGTCGCGACTGTTTATTCCAATTGCTGTGGAAACTTCCGGCGTTTGGGCGAGTGAAGGCGAAGGTCTTCGTCTCGTACGATCTATCTTGCGTCGTATTTCTACCGTGAATGGTGAAATACGAGCCGAGCAGTTTCTTATACAGCGGATAAGTATTGCTATTTAGCGAGAAATGTTGCCGCTGTTTTGGTAACCTTGCCGTCTGAGAGTGGCTTGGATGAGATTTCTTGTATTTTATGTCTGTTGAAGAGTGCACTTAACATTTTTTAATTTTATTTTATCTTTTCTTTCTCCTTCTTTCTCCTTTTTTCGTTCATTTTTCTGCACAGGTGGCTATAGGACCGCTTGGTGAAACATCAAGTGAACGGCCAACTCCAATCCTCCCGTTTACAAAGATATTGAACCTAGGGGGACTCTACCAAATGTTTGTCGCTATGCGCATAAATTCGCAATTTTCCACCTTCCGGTGGTTTTGTCAGCCGACAACGTCAGGTCAGCTTTCAGTATGAATACTACGAAGCTCTGCCGCCTGAGTGCATATTTTTCCTTTGAAGATAACGTGAGTTGAGTGGTAGCATGGAAGAACGTATTAAGTGCAGGCCTGTAGGCATGCACTTAGTACGTTCTTCCATGCGAGCACTCAGTTGAAGAAAGTGAAAGAAAGGGAAAGAGGCAAGAACTGGAGGTGAAGGGAAATTCTGAAAGCGCGAACTTTCGTTTTCTAATGAAAATGAGAGAAATCTGTATTTGGAGGGTGTTTTATAGAGTTAAAACATTCTTTATTGTCCTTGTCCAGATACTGAAACGGGACCACCTCAACATATCCAGGTAATAATTAAAAAAAATTGTTTAGAACGGTTGAGTGGAACAGCCTCACGGCTCGTAGTTTTGGAGGTTATTTTCAAAGCTAAAATCACGTGTTAAATCGGGGACATCGCTTCCTTAACAAAAAGTTGCCGCTAATTTCTGAGATAAAATTTGCTCTAATTAATCGGAAATTACTGTTTCGATGTTCATGTTGCCTGAGGAATAAAGGTATGACATCAATAAATATGAATCTAATTCAATCGAATCCGCGATAATCCACTTAATTAAAGTTTGTTTGAATTATACAAGTCATTCACCAAGAAAGTGATAATCACAGCTAATTTTGAATTTGTCCTCGTGCCTATAAATTGAAAGCTCGTGTCTATTATCAGGTAATTGGTTCGGTCATCTAGTTAATCGTCGAGTTAAATCGCTAAAGAAATTAAATTTAAATCGCAACAATTGAAAAAAGTTTAGTGATTTTCTAGATAAGATAAACAGAGACAAATGTTATAGCGGTAAAAGCCCTGCAACAAATTATATGAGTTGTAAAGATCTGCGAGCACAACTTTGGGGCTGGACACACTTTAGTGAATCCAACCCGGGACGCGGGACTGATTTTCCCTGACCCCGGTTTCCGGATCTTCCTTCGAAACCCGTGTTAACCCGGGTTTAAACCCGAAACCTATAATTGAGTGCTTGTCTTGGAGAAACGTCTTATCTCCACGGGTAAAACCCTGGGAAAAAAACGTACAAGTTTTTACTCTCAAATGCCAATCAATTCTGTTTGAGTACTAGAGCCGGTCGTTCTAGCCAGAATGAGATGAGGAGTTAATACGTTCTTCCACGGCAAGCGCTCAATTGTATATGAAACAACTCTAATTTGACGTGTAAATATGATTTTCAAACAAGCATCGATTTAGATGGAATGTCAAGGAAAAATACGACATGATTAAAATGAAACAAATCGTATTAGTGCACAAATGATAGAAGAAAACTACAAAAAATGACACAACACTTCAGAGTGCCCCGATGTTAGTTATCTCCGTTTAACTTTGAGAACTACATGCGTGTTTTGTGCCCGTCTAACCACGTCTCCACTCCTCTAAGGGTTAAGACAAACGAATTCATTTAACCCTTGGCAACAATTACAATTCTTTAGATTTAATTTATATTCATTCAATAGGAAATGATCAAGAAGGGAGTTGATCAACAATTTGTAAAGCCACATGTTCCTTGGCAATATCTTCTCATGTAGTCCTTATAAGTATCATCTGGTGGAATGCATCCGTCATGCGTTTTTCGCCACTCGCAGTTTGGTTCACGGCTGAACCAATCTAATTTGGCATCGGCACAAGCCTTTGGTGTTGGTGACGGTGACGGTGTCGGCGTATCTAAGCGTAACAAGAAATTTGAAATTCATTTTACAAAAAAGTAATCGGCTGACCTTAACCCTTACGTGAGTACAGAGGTGTTAACAGGGGCACAAAGTGCCCGTGTTAGCACGTCTGTACTCACAAAATGGTTAATTTCAAACACTCGCCCAAATATTTTAAAATATGATTCCGTATGAATAGAAATAAGTTTCTTGGACTCACTGCATAATCCGCAGAATTTTTTGCAATGGGTAGACATCCATAGTTGATACTTTGTGCAATCCGCCTGTGTGTAATCTGAGCACCTACTGAAGGCATCAGAACACTCTGAAATTCATTAATTTGGTGTTTATACATATATTTTACGTAAATAGTTCAACTTGTGTCAGACGGCCACTCACGGGAAACGTACAGAATGCTGAAATAGGCAGGTGCCTATTTCTCTGCCCATAAAAAAGTAAAGGAACTGAAAGTTCCCGAATTGGAAAATTTTCAGAAAGTCCGGCGGATAGCGTTTACCGAAAAGAAAAAGCTGTTGTTTTTACCGCTGCGCGCTGGTCGAATAACTACCCTGCATATGTTTGACGGATCCTCATGAACTAACGAATATACATTTATTTATTACAACCATTATTTGTTACACCATGATACTCCCTTAACATGGGAGAAGTGACAATCGCATGACACTCCGTGAAAAATTATTTAGGAGCCAAGGACGCTCGGAACCCCTCAATTACATTAAACAGGTCATCGTCATTGCCCAGTTAACCCCGTAACTCCCGTAAGGGTTAATGCGTATAGACTAGACAGGTTAGACTTCTTTAGACTGTATTTTGTAACAACTTCAACAAGAGTTAGTTTGTACTTACGCGGTGGTGGACACAGTCCACAAAATGCTGCGCAGTTGTTGACGTTCCAATCGGCCGAATTCGGATCTGAACAAAACCCAGGCCGCAGTTGAGAACAGCGTGGAAAAGTGTCGGTACAACCTAAATAAATCAATAGAAATTATTAAGATCATTTAATTTATTACGTAGATTTTGCCCGTCTAAACACGTCTGCACTACCCGTAGGGGTTAAATCCTTCAAACTTTTCCTTGCAATTTATCTTTCAAATCTATTGGATGATTCTATTCCTAATTAAAATAACCTTGGATGTTGGTGATAGCAGAATATGCTAAAAGTATAACTAAAAACTTCATTCTGATGTTGTTCGTGTTGGTGGAAGAGCGCGGGGAACGTTAAGGTCCTTTTCCTATTAATTATTACAATTGAAGTGACACTTTATATTTCACGATGTTCCATTTTATACCCCCGCATTCAGTGCCACCACATCATTTGGACTAATTTTGTTCCGCAGAGGAATATGCAGGTCGTGTATGTGTGTCAGATAATTTTTTTTTCACGTTCTATTTAATATTTTCCTAATTAAAACTCACTTTACATTTTTAATTAAAAATTCCCAAAATGTGATATTTATTTTATTAATTTTTAATCATCCCCTAATTACCTAATGACCCCCAATTTGAGTTATAAACGAATGATAGAATTTAGTATGACACACATTTCCTCAATTTATTTCTCGTTTACTATTGATAGTAAAGGAGGAATAAAATGAGATACATTAGCTTAAGATTAGTTAATGAGTCCGAATTGACGACACTTACAGATATCTTCGATGACTTATGTTGTGTGATCAATGAAGCTAATGACTTAAACAAATACAAACCAAACCAAACCAAACCTAGAGTATTTACGAATGCCAAGTAATAATCAAGAAATCAGAACTATAATTTTAAAAACAAAGGAGATCGCGGCACATACGTGGCCGAACCCCCTCACCACCCCCCGTTCCCGTTCGATTGACTCCATATTTTGCACAGAGCTTCCCAATGACCTCCTGAACAATGTTTAAATGGACGCCGAGTCCCTAAAAACTTATGGGTCAACGCTAGAGGTCACCACACTCATGGGTCATAGGAAAGCTCTGTGCAAAATTTGGGGTCAATCGAACGGGGGGATTAGCCAACGTACGTGCGACGATATCCTAAAATTAAAGAAACAGTCCGTCTGTCTGTCTATCCGCCGGTCTGGTGCAAGTCATGTTAAAGAGATAGGTCGACTTCCAATCACATAAGTGGGAACCGTCTACCGTACACATGCTTCCACTATGACGTGGTAAGATATGTAACGTTCGAGGGATATTGCCACCTAATGTTAAAGAGATAGGACGACTTCCGATCACTTAGGTGGAAGCGTCCTATCTTACACATCCTTCCAGTATGACGCGATGAGATCCGTAACGTCGAAGAGATATCGCCCCCTAATGTTAAAGAGATATGACAACTTCCAGTAACTATGGTGGAAGCGTTCTATCGTACCCAAGCTTCCTGTATGATGTGATGAAATCCGTAACGTTGGAGAGATATCGCCTTCTAATGTTAAAGAGATATGACGACTTCCAATCATTTAACGGGAACCGTTCTATGGCACACATGCTTCCAGTATGACGCGATAAGATATGTAACGTTGGAGAGATCGAACGCTAAAGACACTCTTAAGCACCCTATACGCTCTCACGACCCCTTTCCACCGTCTCAACTCTCAACCATTCTCCAGACCTTCCCAACAACTCTCAAAACCCCTTAAACCACTCTCCAAACCCTATCAACAACTCTCCAAACCCTCTCAACCACTCCAATACCACGGGCTCTCTATTCAGTCTAGACTGTTTATTAACTGAGTGCGAAAATAATTAATCGGACGACTCCGACTCAATTACCCCGATAACCTAACAATACAGAATTTGTTCTGTTGGTCCTGGCATTTTGATCTTTGTATGGAGGTGTCCGATATAGCGAAGGTGGATATATAGAGAGTCCACCGTAATGCTTTAGAGATTAACTTGAAATATACTGAGTGAAAAGTTTTACACAGAACTCATGACACTAAGTTCGAGTTTCTAATGATACTTGTAATACTTTACTCCAATGGAAGAAAGTATTAACTCCAGTGCTACAGCCCTGGAGTTAATACTTTCTTCCACGGCAAGCACTCAGTAATTAGCCCGTGGACGCAGTCCCAAAAAGGGCTTATAAAATTGTCCTGTTCGTCCGTCTGTCTGTGTGTCTGTAACGCGCTCCGCTATGATGACACTAACTTGCAGGCAGAACGGGTGTTTTACACTAACAGAACACTCTCGGACGCGGTCAGACGGACGCGGTCAGAATACCATATACCTTAGAGCAGTTGCATTGCACTTGTGATGACTGTTATTTGCATTGAGATAGGCAACATGAAGCTACATCAACTCGTCCGTTCGTAGGACTGCAGCGATAGCGAAGCAGAATGGATAAATATAACATTACGGTCAGAATGCTGTATTTATGAGAGCAACTTAGCTCTATATAGGTCTTAGGTTTGACTGAAACACACAAAGGCGAGCACAATTAATTCGTAGTTAAAGTTGTTCGGAAGCATCCGTCTTACTAGTAAACCTGAGTGTGACTATTTGAAGTCTGACTATTAAAGTCTGCATGCTTCCAGTATGATGTAATAAGATCCGTAACGTTGAAGAGAAATTGCCACCTTATGTTAAAGATATCGGACGACTTCCAATCACTGATGGAGAAGTGTTCTGTCATACGCATGCTTCCATCAAGATGCAATATGATATGTAAAGTTGCAGAGATATCGGCATCTAATGTTATCTATCAGAGATAGGCCAATCTCATCACATAGATGAAGCAGTAGTGCTTCCCCCATAACCCAATTACATACGTAACGTTATAGAGACATCGCCACCTAATGTTAAAGAGATAGGCCCATCTCATTACGTACACGAAGCAGCAGTGCTTCTCCCATAACCCAATTACATACGTAACGTTATAGAGACATCGCCACATAATGTTAAAGAGTCCTATCTCATACGTACATGAAGCAGTAGTGCTTCCCTCATAACCCAATTACATACGTAGCGTTATAGAGATATCGCCACCTAATGTTAAAGAGATAGACCTATCTCATTACGTACACAAAGCAGCAGTGCTTCCCCCAAAAACCAGTTACCTACGTAACGTTTTAGAAATATCGCCACCTAATATTACATAGATAGGCCTATCTCATACACTTCACTCTCTCAACTCCTTTCCTCCACAGCCTCGACCTTTTCAACAACCCCAAAACCTCTTAACCACTCTCCACACACTGCCAACTGCTTTCACCACCCTCGCATCCACTCTCCGCACCCTTTTAACAAATCTTGAAACCCTGTAAACCATTCTCCAATACCATGGGCTCTCTATCCAGTCGCGACTGTTTATTGACGTGTTGTGTTTAACCACATTTCTATAGGAAAACGGAAATTTCAGTTAAAATAGTAAAAGTTAATTTAATTGACCATAAGATTGAAGAGGAAGAAACAATTTGGGAGAATAGCCATGTGGATTACTCGATAATTTGGGAAAATGAACGAAGGAGCTACATTTGGAAGCATTGCACAAAAGTCAAAAAAAATATGGCAGATAGGCTGTGGTTCATGACATTTACGATAAATGTAATTACTGCAAATTTAACTTGAATTTAAAATGGTATGAACTTTGGATTATCTAGCAATTCCAGCCACATATGTAACCAATTCAAAGATAATTCTCAAGAGGCTTCGGTAATGAGACAGTGCCAAATGGAGAGAGACTGAATGTGACCTATTGAGAACACAATATTTTTTTTAATGTGCCTCAAAGGTTGGTGGTTGCAATGAATTTGTGTCTATTCTTCCCATTAATATTACGAATATTAAACTGCTTGGTCTCATATAGAACATTCTACGATGTTCCCTTTAGTTCTCTAAGTTTTTAAATAAAAATACAAAAAGTTTAAAATAATTAAAAAAATTAAACAAAATTAGTTTTTCGGTTTTGGTTCGGTTCTTAAAAACAAACTGAACCGAAACTTTTCGGATCGGTTTTATGATTTTTAAGACCGAAAGGATACCGCACAAAGAGCACGGGAAATAACCCCCCGTCAGAATTTGCTCATCTTTTGATACGTTGTAGCCTTTGGCCTTCTGAACAATGTTTGCACAGATCTCAACACGAAAGGTCAACTGCGGTGACCTCCAGAGGTCACCAAAGTTCGACCCCCGGTCCCCTCATAACCCAAAAAATGACCCTTACAAAAGTTGTTCCACTCATTGAGACAAAAAACATTTTTCTCTGACATTTTCATCTGCGGTCACCCCCCGATGTCACAGGTCAATCCGCTAGGTCATGCCCGTAATGTTGACGTTGACCTGTGACATCGGGGGGTGACCGCAGATGAAAATGTCAGTTGAAAATGTTTCTTGTCTCAATGAGTGGAACAACTTTTGTAGTGGTCATCTTTTAGGTTATGAGGAGACCGGGGGTCAAACTTTGGTGACCTCTGGAGGTCACCAGAGTTGACCTTTCGTGTTGGGACCTTAGTGGTCAATCCACTAAGGCAAACCTAATCCTGGTATTTTTGGTAGAAATTGGGTTGAACCTCCATTTCGGCTAGGGAATGTACCAGGTGAAAACTGAAGTGGTGAGAAAATAAGTCTACTAAATTTTCAGGGATACCTCCCCTGATATTTTGAGCCAGATCGGTCTTCTTGTTTACAACAGTTTATTCTGAAAGGATTGACCAATTAAAAAAGCCTTTATTTATCTATCTATCTATCAGTGGTGCTGGAGAAAAGCCCCGGAGAAATGTCCACCCCATTATGAAAGAGATAAAAACGGATTTCGGACCGCCAAAACCTGAGTGTAACAGAAAAGCTTCGCTGGCTTAATTGGTATAAATTAATTTTTAAAATATTAGATTGAGAGCTGAACATGTCACACTTCAGGTACATTCCATCCACCATCGTCAAACTCATCGCTCTGAAAAATGTCTAGACCCGACTAACAATTTTTATTTTTTACCAGTTTGTGTTTTCAATACATTTTAAAATATTTCCCGACTCTGTTCCCACTAATCGAAGCGTAGGAGTGACATATCTGATGGTATTGATAATTTCTTTGGAAGATTCACCAGATTTAAGTCTACTCTTGACCTCACTTAAATAATTTGAGTAAGGTCAAGTGAAAATGAGGATGAGACGCCATTGGGAATATGGATTTGAGATGAGTGAGATTTTGAGTTTGTTTGTTTGAGTGTGAGGGTCAAATTGAGTCCGCGCATTAGGAATATGAGATGAGTGTGAAATGAGGGCAATCTCAAACTTATCTCACGTGAGGGCGCATTAGGAATACGGCCCTTAATTTCCAAAATTAAGTGTGAGTCAGAAACCAGTAAAGATAATTTTTTATATCTTGCAGCATTCTGAATGGAATTTGTTACCCCGAGACTGGGATGTAAAGGTATGATTCCACTGCACAATGTGAGCTCAGCAATATTCCGAACATTGCGTTTCATCAGAATTTGCAAACATTGCGCGAATTGAAGTTATTCCACAGCGCAGTACAGGGCCGGAAATCAACAACAAACAATTCGTTCCCATGCGGAAACTAGAGCTTCAAAGGTTTAACTTCCCGCAATCCCCTCAAAGTGCGCAAAAAGAACCAATTGGTTCTTGATTGCGATGCGCAATCGGTTTCCACAATATTGCGGAAAGCGCGCAATGTGGATTGCGGAAGCTCTTCCATTGAGCGCAATATTGCGGATCTTCATTGCAGTCCGCAATATTGCGCAGTGGAGTCATACCTTAACCCTTTTTCGAGTACAGACGTGTTAACACTGGCACAAAGTGCCCGTGTTAACACATCTGTACTCACGTAAGGGTTAAGTGCCATGACAAGAGGTGGATTTATTGAATGGTCAAATGTTGGCTTGTTATGAAAACATCTTGAATGTATTAGCAGAATACATTTGCTATGAGAAATGGTTGGTTTGTATTATTTTCTATTTTTTTGGAATTTCTCTTACAACTTCTATTAGGTTAGGCATTTTGTTGTAGACTAATTGAGTGCTTGCCGTGCCGTCCAATAGAATAAATTACTACAGCTTAAGTACTTAATCGTTTCTTCCTGGGCAAGGACTCAACTCCTCCAAGGGTTCTTTACCCTTCTCGCTTCTCGGCCTACCCGCTTGATCTGTACTTTACTTTAAGCACCAATTTGTTGATTTGAATTTCTTTAGTGATTCGAAAATATTATTCGAGCAATAACATCAACGACCGAACGACCGCTCTTTTCCCTTGAACTTGACTCAACTTTTGACCTAATGTAGAATAACATGACCCACTTGTGCATTTAGTGATAAGGCAAAGGGCTCAAAAGAAACCTTTAGCTGTCTGAGTTCATGGCCAAAATTCACACATTGAAAGAAGTTCATTTAAAAAGCTTCAGTTTCCAGCGTCAAACAGTTCATTCTTACTCAGATCCTCACTCCATCCCTACTCTACATTAATTTCTGAATTTTATTTTAATATGAACTCAAGACTGAATCTTGGAATCTGCGTAGTAGTAATCGTCAACGCCGTTTTCGGGCCTTTGTGCTCCGTGTCAGCGACAACCACAATCACTTTATATCAAAATCCAAATTACGAAGGTAATAAATTAAAAAACCATAATTTTGGTTTCAAATGTCAAAGTTTTCTTTATAAAACGAAATCTAAAATTATGAAATTTTTCTCCGTTAAAGGATGGGCGTATCCGGTGGATCTTTCAGGACAAAAATGCATCAACCTACCTGAGCCCTACGCCAAACACACGAGCTCAGTCAAGGCTGGTTGTAACTGTGTTAAATTCTTTGACGTATCCGACTGTTCCGGAATTCCTGCCAAAATTGTTTACAAACCGCCAGAGCCGTTGGCATCGGATTTTACAAAATTACATGTGGACTACGATAATAGAGCTGTCTCAGTTCAAGCTTGTCATCCTGCTGAAGTCGAGGGAGCAAACGTACAGTTGAGTAAGTCCCACTGCGTTTTTTTTGTTTAAAAGATTCAAAAGGGTCTCTTGTTTGTTTTACACCTTTTCATCTTTTGAAGGACTTTTCCGGTTTTTGGCCTCCTTCATTGTACAACAATACTATATAATGCGCTAAAACAAATCCAATGATAGGTTCGGGTCAAATTTTTCATGCACTAGTTGGCACGGTAGACATTAACGTGCTCAAAGTGATTTTATTCTGCCATTTTTTTCAAATTTCATTTAAAGAGATAGATTCATCCTGCACAATGTTCTGTAAAAAATGTCAACGGGCCCAGCATACTTAAGAACTCCTATTTTCAAATTTTATTTTTGTCTAAATTTTTTCAAGTACTTTTTTTTAAACACTTTCGTCTAAAACTATAGATAATATGAAAATAGTGGTAATTAAGTTTTGTCTTCTGTTTTAACCAAATAGAGTGTGGACTCGGTTGGGTTGCTCAAGCGGATCGTTGCTACCGACTCGTCTACAAACTGGGCAGACTGGGGAGCCCCGCACAAGCAAATGATGTATGTGAAGTAGGCGGAGGAGTGTTGGCGTCCTTTCGTAACAAGGAAGAGTACGAATGGCTAGCCAATTACGCTGAGTTCACCTTTGAAGACTCCAAAGTTAGCCCTGCACCCATTCTCACCAGTGGTCAACTTGTGGGTCAGAGATGGGAGTGGCAAAAGTCAAGTGACCCGTGGACATTCACAAATTGGGGATCCAGACAACCATTGAGTTCTGGTAGAAATCTATACCTCATGTTTACTCTACCCAAGTCTCCAAACTGGGGAAGATGGGGAACAATTCCGACGAATGATGGATCGAATACGTACTTTCTGTGTATGAAGATTCCGGCAGAGTTGGAAGCTGCGGATAAGGATAGCTGTAGTGGTATCCGTCAGAGGCATCATCCTTCCAGACCAGATAACATTTCCAACCAGCAAGGATAAAAATATAATACTTTCTACCAGGAATAAAGTACTAACTTCAGAGCTATCCCTGGAGATAGTACTTTATTCCACGGCAAGCACTCTACTAATTAATAGAATGAATATTGCTTGAAATTTCGAATTCTAATAGGATATTTTATATAATTGTAAATTCATAAATTAGACCGCTCTTGTGTCAGATCATAATCGAATTTGAATTTACATTTTATATTGTTAGTTATAATTCGTTTATTAAATTTTGCCCGTATTCGCCAATAATAATCATTGTTTAGTTCCAACATAAACACATTTTTTAATTAAGTTAAGTCTCAAAATTAATGAGGAAATTCTTTCGTTTACACATAAATTGAGACACACGGATTATGTACTAAACTCCGCGATGACGCTGGTCATGGCTGGGTTTATTTCATAAGAACTAATCCTTTTCTAGCTTTCCACGAGTCAAGGTCACTCCGTAACTTGACCTGTCTATTTGGTTAACTGTTAAATAAAATGAAAGACTATGATTGTGACCCGTATTGGCTCAACTCCGTACACATTATTCTCCATCGCATATGAGATAGCTAGCTATTTCTCCAACATTAGACAGACAACACTGCCAAATTAGACAAATACTGAATTGCATGAACAAAGCCACACGATAGCTGGTCAAGATCCTACAATCATGAAGTCTTTCGTAGTCTGTCTGTCTACACATTTGTATATGCTCCAAGTCTATGAAAAATTTAAGTTCAAAACTTCTCAAAATAAATAAAATTCAAAATCGAGAAAGATTAAAATTTAAAAAGAAATCAAAATAGAGAGTGTGTTATGTAGATAAGTGAGTTTGTGACGCTCCAATTTCAAAGTAGTCTAAGAGATAAGAAACGCTATATATATATATTATACTAAGTAACTTATACTGACGTCCAAATTACTAAAGGAAGATTGAGAGTGAATTCCATCCATCCTGCGTTAATTGAATTCTGTTATTTGAGCCCTCAAGTCACACTCACTCTGAATCCTCCGTCCCTTGAAAATCAAATTAAATTCAGATTAGGAGTCGAAGCACTTTCTCCATGCCCGTCAGGATCAACCCATGAGTTGAGACAAGATTCCTTCATTTCGCTTTATTTGACGACAAGGCTGGATTGACAAACCACTCCAAATGGATAATCTGATTCATCACTTCACACGGACCACAACTGAGAGTGGTAGAGATTGGATTAGATTCCATGAAATGGAAGTGAGGGAGATGAGATAATGCAATTAAGTACAGATAATCTGATTTCGTGTCGAAACTTAGTGCGAAGTGATTGTGATAAGTTGAGTCGAATGCAAATGCCCCCGTCCTTCTCGTCACTCTCGTCCTCCTTTAATGTGACACAACGACTCATCCATTCTGTCAATTCAGTCAATTTACGTCGACCTTACCAAACGTATTGGTAAGTCTTTTAATTCAATTCAAATACCTAACCTTTGCTCACGTCAAATTTGGTTGAATGTGTTTTTCAGAATTTCATAAAAAATATCCACCAAGTTCAAACAATTAAACTTAAAATTTTGAAAAAGTCGAAATCTTAACAATTTGAAAAAATCGGTGTAGTGTTGAGTAGATTTCCTACCCACATTGTGATATTGCGGGAGCCAATTAGACGACCCTTCTCATACGAGCCCCTCGGCATTTAGTATGAGTGTTAAAATTAACTTGCTAGTTGGATATAAAATAGCTCATTGAATTAATACGTTTGAGTGGATTTGAATCAGGTGTTTCCATAGAACATTGAAATAAGTTCAGACTTTAGAGATTGTTTAACTGAATGGAAGAGTGAGTGACCGTGTGAGGAAGAATCACCCACAAGGGTCCCATTCCACACATTGCGCGGAGAGAAAATTTGAATAGGAATGGGTCTTTTTTCCGTTGCGTTGCCCATGAATTCCCATTAAATCTGACAAGGAATCCAGACCCCCATTCGAACATTGTCATTCAAACTGTGATGGGAAAATGATTAGAAATGATGAGAGATGAGGTCCAGAGTGATAAGGGGGTTGGTTTGGAGGAAGTCCGTGTCCGTCCAACATTGTCAAGGATTTGTGCCAAAGCATTCCTTGCATCCTTTGAATGTCAAGAGTAGACCACTCGTTTCAATCCATTCCGTATGCGTATGTCCTGCGTTGACTTAACCAGCATGGTCTAGAATCATTATAGCTTTTCCCAATCGATTACAAGCTGGACGACGCGACCCCGTCAACATTTCATTACCACATATTTTATAGCTTGACTACGTAGAGATGGGGCTAAATTGCCTTTCTTGTCGTTTTCATTTTGTTCACAAGAGGCTGTAAAGTCAGAATTGTAGTGCTTTGACGATCCTTCGCAGAGGTCAGCGGACAAACAGTCCAGGGATGGATGAGTGTCTGGAGGAACATTATCGATGAATGGTAAAGGCAAATCTTAAAGGTGTCTTTGGGTTGGTCTAGCTTAATACAACCTGGGACAAAGTCCCATCATTTGACTTGACTCTGGTTGAGGCGGCGTGGGGGTGAAAACGTTCCTCCTGGCATTCCATGTCAACTCACAAAACAAAAGGAAGTCCTTTCTCTTTTATTCCATTTCAAAGTACCTCAGTTTCCATCCCATTTTCCTCCTCTCCTTTCACTCCTTTCACTCTTTACAATATAATAAACTAAAACAGAATGGGCTGTTTGGCTCTTCCGTATGAACATTCCAATTTGAACTGATGATGAAATGGGAGGTTAAGAATGGGATGCGTTTTATGGGCTGTAATCTTGTAAATGTAACCCATTGTCATTGAAACTGACCAACGCCCAAGGAGACGTCGGATTGGAGTAAGCAATGAAGCGATAAGACGATGCCAACATGGCCCATTCCAGAATACTAAAGTATACTCATTCTAATGTTATTTCTCACCAGAGGGTTGAGTCCATTTGAAGGCAGGATGCTCGAATATAATCAAAAAATATGACGTTGTGGCCAATTTCAATGAAACCCCACTCAGCGGATCCCAATGCATTGATAAAATTGAGTGTCGGGTCTAGGTCCTGCTACCCATGTCATGACTCTCTCATGTCAGTTCTAATCCAGTATTAAAAACACTACGCTAATGAGAATGAGTGGACAGAGTTCCAATCTCATGCACCCGCTCCAAATGGAATTGATATCAAATCCGAAGATTTATGACAAGAGACATGACAATTAAATTCGATGGTGGCCAGAATTTATTCACACGACAATTCATGTTCGGAATAGATCGATTTCCAGCCATTCCGTCTACAGCTCCGATTCGACGATTCCATACAACATTCACAATCTCGCTCACTAGATAAATTGGAACTGTGTCGGCGCGCGCCAATCTGACTCAGCGGATTTCGGTAAACTCCTCAGTTTGTGTGGGAGTGACAGATTGACAGTGACAGTGACACGTGCATATTGCAGTCCCTCCCCGAATCCAATGTCTGCAATTGTCATCTTAAAAAACATGTATTGGAACCAACGTCACAGCACTACGCCACGCACGAAAGAAATAAAAAAAAAATTGAGTGGATATTTCATGTTACAGTTGACAATTTACAAGATGTATCGGGAATCATAAAATTGGAAGGGTAAGGAAATAATTAAAACAATTTTAAGAGATTTGTCGGATCATTAGAATACTTTTAACATGGCGGACTGTGAGAAGAAGAAATATCTTTAATAAGATCACTGCCTTACAATTAAGGTTGCCTTTCAGCACAGTATACAGCCAACAA